>JABBWB010000290.1:0-54654 GCA_016628085.1 Suillus occidentalis
GTTCGGGACTCGGGACTCGGAGTTCGGGACATCGCATGTGGGAGTTCGGACATAAGATTTTCGGATGACTATTGGCAAATAAACAAATCCCAATTTAACCATTTATACATCTCCCCAGTCTCCAAACATTGAGTGCTGAGTTCCGGGTTTCGGGACTCGGTACCCTGGCACTCGGGAATATTGAGTCCCATATATCACTTTTCAAATGTTGTACTCGAGTGTTGAGGTCCAGATGACAATTGGTCCATGTTATTCATTCTTTGGATGTATATAGGTCACACAATGCTTGCTCCTTGTGTGATCTTTCACACGCTGTATGGACCATCCACACTAGCCCATCCACATGATGGAACCCCTGCATAAATGTGAACAGAATCCCTCATATACCATGCCCAAGCGATCCGATCCCCTTCCACATCATACACTCCGTGTCTCACGAATCTTTCCAGAAAACGCGATCATGCAGCCGAATTGTACTTGAACTCCAGCTGCAGGCTTGGCATCTTCATCCGAGCATTGGAATAGTTCCCCACCGTGGTGAGAATGTCGAAGCATTCGGGAATGGACAAATGGTCTCGATGATTGGGGGTTTCCCTGATTGGAGATGATGGAGAGGGTGTTGAACACGGATGCCCAGTACTGCAGGGTCTCCAGCATCTGTGGCAGATCCTTGCTTACTGCTTTATGTCCCAGGTTTGACATGGTTCGCAACCCTGCAAAATACTGCTCAGGATGCATGACCCTGAGTGCCGCGGACGCGATGGCTGCTGGCCTTGCAATGGCTTTGAGGATGTTCTCGGAGGAAGCTCCCTTCAATGATGCAGATACCTCTGGATCAGACATATTCTGTTGGATGGGTGAGTTTGACTGCCGGAAGCACCATCTCATCAGATCCTACCTCGTGTGCCTGTTGAAACCAAGCCGGAGATAAATTGATGCATCCGGGAGTCGAGCCAGCATTTTCCAAGCCCTGTTTGAACCACTTTTGATTAGTTCGCCAGTTGCCATCAACCTTAACACTTTTTCCGAGGCTTGGAGCGAGCAAATCGGTGGCCTCCCTGATTTCCTTCTGTAGGTTTCATTTTATGTTCAATATCTATCGAGTGACAATGCATGTTACACACCTGGGTGGTGTCGGTCAGGGCGTCCGGGAGGTACCATGCGATGATGGCACCGGATGCATCCAGAATTGTGGCAGGTTCGTCCACCAACTTTTTGCCCTCATGGCCGGGAGGACACCTCTCGAGCAACTTCGCCTCTCTCTGTTCATTATGCCCGGTGTCCTTCGGGGAGATCAATTTGCTGTATCTTGCAATATCCATCTGCATCTGAACTGTCATGAAGGCATATGAATGATAAAACGAATTTTCTGAATCTGCAGGAAGACCCACTGGGATTTTTGTGTGCCTTTATGAGTACACCGACCAAGCGATCGCACGCCATCACCAGATCAGTGTCTAGGTTGGGAGAAGGTATGACCGGCTCTCCTCCAGTCTTCTCTGCCTTGAATTTCTGTTCGGTGTATTCCCCTGCTTCATAAGTGACGGTCAGGGCCCAAGTGCGCCAGATGTTGATGCCATCAGAAGTGGAAGGGGATGAAACATTCATGCTGGAAATTGATCTTGGGGAATCAGACACTGGATGCTGGACGTCCAGGCTGTGGTGTTAAAGGGGGTGGAGATAGTGAGGATCAGATAAGGGAGCCTTGGACCATGTTGGCCGTCAAAGATGTGTTATCATTTATTTCTCAATGAAATACTACTTGATGTGAGTTGTGCTGGATTTCAGATATTCAGTTGTCGTGTTCCGGCTCCCAGAACTCGGAACTCGGAACTCGGCACTCGGTATGGTTGACTCAAATTTTGGTGGACAGAACTTGGCTTCTCGTAGGGCAACACAAGCCTTGCACCCGGGATTCAATGTTCTGCAAGACAACCTTGGCGTCATCAAAGGCCATGTCAAGACAGCACCTGCTGCTCTCTTCAAACAAATCTCAACTTCGGATATTCATTTGTCGAGTCCCGGGTCCCGGAACTCGGAACTCGGAACTCGGCACTCGGAAGTCAGTATGCTTCACTAGAATTTCGGTGGTCAGAAGTGGGTGTCTCATAGGGCAACACAAGCCTTGCACGCTGGATTCAATGTTCTGCAAGACAACCTAAGCACCATCAAAGGCCATGTCAAGAGAGCACCTGCTCTCTTCGGACAATAATCTCCACTTTGGTTGGCCCTTAACATGGAAAGTATTGACTGAATTGTGTGTCGAGTCCCAGGTCCCAGAACTCGGAACTCGGAACTCAGTATGCTTCACTCGAATTTCGGTGGTCGGAACTTGGCTTCTCGTAGGGCAACACAAGCCTCGCACTCGGGATTTGATGTTCTGCAAGACAACATAAATGTCATCAAAGGCCATTGTCAGGAGATCACCTGCTGCTCCGGGAACTTCGTAACTTTGATTTATTACCTCCTCTGATTTGGTTGATGTACAACTACCTCAGCTCCGTCATGTCTACAATTATGATGCACATGGGCCCACCCGTCTATATTTTATACCACCCTCGGCCCACCCGTCTAATGAAATATTTTATAAAACACTCTCGGCCCACCCGTCTAAGTAATATGTGTCTGGGCCCACCCGTCTAATACAATATCCCGTACAACGCGCTCAGGCCCACCCATCTAATGAAATATTTTATCAAACACTCCCGGCCCACCCGTCTAAGTAATATGTGTCTGGGCCCACCCGTCTAATGCAATATTTTATAATACCCTCGGCCCACCCGTCTAATTTAATGTGTCTGGGCCCATCCGTGAATGTGATACCAAGTACCTACCCATCTATCTGATACACATCTACCTTAATACACCCATCTGCATTATATCCAACTACCTCGGCCCACCCGTCTACCGAATATTCATGTCCATCGGCCCACTCATTTACTCTACATATTCCCTGCATGGGCCCACCCGCCTCCATCGGGAATAATTTACCTCCCGGCCCATCCGTCATAGTCGAGGATAATTTTGCCATGGGCCCATGGTCCGCTGGCCCGTATCATACGGGATATTATGCACGTCCGTTCCCTCGTATTATACGGAGATAGGTCACTGTAATATGTGGATGCCGGTCCTGTACCCCAAGAGCTGACAGACAACGACGTGAAGAATGTGTGGAAGGAGGCCAAGGTCATCATGCGCAGAAAGGTCATCTATGGGAACGCGATGTGCGTTATGGAGCGGAATGTCGAGTTGGCGGAGGAAGCCTTTTTGGAGGCAACGAGACGTGTGGTGCCGGATATCTCATTGATGGCATTGCAGATTCCCAATCGCGTCAAGTTCTGCAAGAAACTAACTACAATTGTGACAACTGTGTGCGGGATCTTCAAAAAGGAGGCACGGCGTGTCCTCCCAAATCATTATTCACTCACTCCTGAAGGCAGTGATGCGGGATCGCTTAGTAACCACAGAGAGGCTGTTGTTCCTCCGCTTCTCGTCAACCAGATGTATCTGTTCGTGAGTACCTTATCTTTGTTCTCAGGTTGCTAAACTAACTTCCCCCAGAGAGATTCAACAATTATGTCCCCTGTTAACCACCCTGCTGTAATTGGCACAATCTACCACGCCCTCTGGACCAGCAGCCAGCTGTATGAAGTCCTTGACTTCGACGAGCTTGACGATTTCGACGACTTATTTTCAATCGGCAGTGCGGCAATTCACAGCACGCTACTCGAATTCCAGGAAGGAATTTACAAGCTGGTACAATTTTCACCATCATCATCATCGGCCACAGAGTATAAAGCAATTCAGACGCACAATGCTATTGTCCATAACACACCCGCACTCCGTTCTGCTGCTCGTTCTATCAAGCAGGATATGATTGCTCGAGGAACATCTTTGCGTGCACGTTGATAAGCATAGATAATCTACGTACTACAATTAGAATAATCTTGTGAGTGATAATCTGTGGATCTTGCAAATATAACTCTTTTCAGCTGTACAAACTTTACATTCTCTACCGAAAATTACTTAGCTGCGTTACATACTCGGGTAGTTAAAAGTCCGCTCGACGAGCACTCGACGAGCGGTTTCAAGTTTTAGATGCAGTGCATCAGGAAAAACCTCCCAAGGCAAATTAGGCAGAATTCACAAAATTTCGTAACATTAGCACAATCACATCTGTTTATGAAGAAAGTTGCTAAAGATGCTAATGTTAGATGAGATTTTTTCTAACATAGCAAGAATTATCGAGAATTATCTGAACATTGCTAAGGTTGATAATATTAGAGCCGTTAGATAGCAAAAGCAAATCATTAGCATGAATGATTGAGAATTATTTGAATGTTAAAAAAATAACTATGAGTCATAATCCAACTCGAGAATGGAGTGAACTGACAGGATAATGACGGGCAGCGTCAAAATGTCCATGAAACTTGACATCTGAATCGTGCGACTGTGCCACGGGGACATCTGACACTAGCTCACCATTATCGCTGATGTGACTGTCACGTGCATGTGTTCATTACGATTCCAAAGCTGCAAGTCAAATATTTGTGCATGTTTATTTATTCCCACAAACACTCACATGACTTTTGGTTCAAAAACCTTTCACTTCTACTTCGTCAACGACTCTCCATCTTTCTTCCAACTACCCCAATATCTTCTCGAGGCAAGGCCTGATTGTCGTCATTTCCCTCTGGTCAAATTTTCCTTCGAGCTCCAGTTATACTGGTTGAAGTCTTTGCTCACTGTTGTGAGTGTCTTTATTTTCCTTCAAGCTCGAGTCATGTTGATCAACATCTTTGCTTGCTGTTCACAGTGTGAGTGTCCTTATCCTCCTTCAAGCTCGAGTCATGCTGATCAATGTCTTTGCTTGCTGTTCACAGTGTGAGTGTCTTTATCCTCCTTCAAGCTTGAGTCATGCTGATCAATGTCTTTCCTTGCTGTTCACAGTGAGTGTCTTGATTGTCCTTGATGGCTACCTTTTCCCTTGAACACAGTGACACTGAATCTTATTTATGAAGCTGATTACTGTTATCATACTTCTATGTCTCTTAGTAGTTGGTCATAGCGCATGTTGTTCTTTAAATCAATCAAAGACTAGTCTTTTGCTTGTAATATTTGCTGTCTGATTTGGTTGGATTCCTTGTCTCTAAAATCAAATGAATTAGCTCTACAATGTATCATAACATTTTCAAATAACTTCAGATTCTTTCTAATTCTTGTTTTTTTATCAGGGGGTAAAAAAACCGAACTAAGCTTGCTAAAACTTGAATTTGGAAAATTTAGACATAATAATGCAGGATTAGTTCTAATGTTACAACTTTATACAAATTTGTCTGGGGAGGGTTTTCCTGATGTGCCATCAGCCATGTTCCTTCTTGGCAGGTACAAGAAGCAAGTCCATCGTCAGATCCTATCGCCAGCTGCTGATCCCATCAAGGAGAACGAGGGACAGCAGGGTGTGAATGGGGGTGAACTGCCAAATATCCATATAGAGCATTCAACCCCCATAAAACAGCGATTTGTAAGCACGGAAAGCCGGCTGCGCGATCCTCGTGTAGGATATATCCTGGATACATCCTGTTGGACAGTGGATGACAATAGAAGAGTATGTATCGCACTTTTAGGACTATAGTCCACTTAAGATACATCTATATAGCATCATGGGCTGGAAGTTGGTGATTTTTCACTATATAATGTAATATATGACTTTCTCAGGATCCCTTCAGTTCACTGATGCACAATGGCCATCAACATGAGCCTTTACGATCAGAAATCATGCTTCCGGCGTGTTGCAGGTATCCTATTTCGCATTTGCGATTTTTGGGTGGTGGCTCATAAGTACACAACAGATATAATTAATGAATCAGGATCATGTGTCTACTGGTAAACAGTGCGATACATTTGTTCACCGCCCCGACATAACTCCACTGCTCACTTATTCAAGTGCATCATGATGGTGCGCCGGATATAGCGAGTCACATTTATCCTGCTTCGACCCACTCTGTGTTACGGTTTCTTGTTTGACTTATCTGGTGCTATGCCACAAGATGGCCCTTGTTCGATAAGAAGTATCGAAGGAGCTGTTACGCCTTGGGCTTGTACAGCAATGCCGAAGGGGGTACACGTGAGTACTTTGTTCAATCACACCACGTTTAGACCTGTGTAAGATCAATTTCTTTCAGAACTTTTCGATTTATGCAAGCCTGCAACGAGAACAACCCAAAATCGCGTTGGAAGTAAGCTTCTGACATCGCCAACGACTGGCACTTTCCTGGTTCTCAAGTAGTCGCGTGCGTAATACTGGTTTGCAAATTAAAATGTACTTTGATGACTTTCTCTTCATGTGTACCGCAATACTGACTTCACCCAATCAAGGGTCTTGAGGCGCAGTCAAATATCCGTTTCCATCATGCCCTTTTGGCGACACAGGCGCTGGACGGTGGTATATCTAGCACGCACACAATGACTAGATCTTTAATACCCCCAACATCACTCGCTCACACCCATCCCTCGAATATGACCTTCGTCTCAAATGATCCCATTTGGTGGCCGGTCATTGATTTCCAACTATTTATAAGCTATTGGATGGGTCTGTTGTATCAATTGGTGATGTCTAGACCTAACATTGACTTGCATTTTGCAGTTGCCGGCGGCGTCGTGGTGGCATATGACTGGGGTGAGCAGGACGTTGATCTGAAACCGCTGCCATTCCTATGATAACTCCAGCATTAACAATTGGACAAGAGGTATGTTGACCTTATTGCCAGAGCAGCTAACTCGCTGAGAATGGCGTTATAGGTTGAACTGATCTGGGTGAGTGACGGAGCCTCCTCATAAAAACAGGAGAATACTATGAATTCGCGACAGAGGCAACGCTGGTCTCTCATGACTGTGCTGTATTTGGTTGTTCGTACCTCATATTATACCGTAACGTGGTTGGCTGTTGTGCTGACTCGAAAATGTGCTAGATACGCTATATTGGAATACCTTATTCTGTGTATGTGACGAGGCCAAAAATTGGTGTTGTGCTAATAGCTTATCTTTGACGATCAGTGTCAATGTTCTGGGTATGTCTTATATGCAGTGCGTTTAATTCTTCTGACCAGCAGCAAACAGAAATTGTGCCATTTGTCTCGCTGACGCATGCAGTGAGTATTCCGCAACCATCTCCCTTCTATTCGATTAATACACATATGTAGGGGTGAGTGAAATTCCGACCATTGATCTTGATTGAACATAATGACTACACAGTTGTGAGTCCAGCGTCTGATTCTAGTACGAGGTGATCACTGATTGGGTGCTTCAGGCAATATTCTGTGGGACACAAAAAATTGGACAAATGTGGTCATGGCTGTCATGCTGGGTGGTGAGCTGCAAAATCTCAGTGGTATTGACCCGACTAAAAGATGCTGCAAGTCATCATGATTGCTCGGTTACATGCCATGTATCAAGGATCCAGAACCATGCTTCTCTTCCTACTTATTATCTTCCTGGCTGTTAACATCACCTGTGTGGTACTCGCGGCAATAGGACTCAAGGCTACTGTATGGGGTAAGTTTTACTTGCTGAGTTGCAGAACACAGCTCATTGGACAAACAACAGAGGAGCAGATACTCTCTGGCATGCATATTTGCGGTAATAGCTATGAGGGGGATACCCAGCTTCTGAACTCAATGGTTTGGATGCTCAACACGGTTTGGGAGGTCCTCGCACTGTGTCTTTCGGTCTGGATTGCTGTGAAACACTTCCGTGACCTGCGATGCCTCGGCCCTTCGACAGGATTGACCATCGGGGACTGTTTCAGAGTACTGATACAATCTCACGTGCTGTATTTTGCGAGGTGAGCTTGTAAGTGAGAAAGTGATTATCTTTTTCTGCTCAAATTCCGCACGTGCTAGCTTTGCCGGTGTCTCTTGCTTGGAGCTTATTGGTCTCTCTCCGGTGTTCTTGGTGCGCTGACCTGTCGCTGGCATTTGTTTATACTCACGGCTCATCGTTTCTGTAGAATTCAACTTCTACTGCAACTATGATATTTTCTGGCACTCGTGCTGTTTTAGAGGTCGTGCAGATGTTTGTGTTGGGACCACGCCTCATCCTTAGCGTTCGAGAATATCACGCAAAACTCGTTGCCGGCTCCGACGCAGACACTAGCATGAATTCGATTGTCTTTCAGGAGCATGTTCATATATCCACTAGCGGTACTGTGTAGGGAAACGTTTGCTGAGCATTTTGCAGGGAGGAGAGATGTGGTCGAGGATCCGTCATAGTATTTATTAAACATATGCTGCTTCGAAGTTTATTTAAGGCGACGTTTATGTATACAAACCCATTTCTTGCTGTATTATAATCACTGGTGGACGTCAGTGAATAGCCCACTCGCACTTGCACTGAATCAATGAGTATCCGGAACGTCTAGCAAGCAATGTAATGTTTTATATTCAGGACTGAAGTACAGCGAGACTGTTACGCTCGGCGTTGGTTAGACGTCTTAGTATCAAAGGTTCCAAGTCAAAGTCAATGTTCTATAGCGAGTAAGCTAGGTTCTGCAGGCCCTGGTCTGCGTAGGTCAAGTTAAGGTATAATGTAAGTAAAAGTATCGTATATATACTGAAGTTAAAGCGGAGCTTGAACTGATAGAATATACTAGAAGGTTCTATGATGTCATCGCTGATGTCATAAGGAACGTCAAGGAATAAAGAGAAAAATAGAACTGTAACATTACCCCCGTTTTAAGGCGAGTATGCACTGAATACTAAATAAAATGTCAAAGACGGTGTGCCCGTTTGTAAGCAGAAAGAAGTTCAGAAGCGTTACCTAGTTGCCTCTCTGTCATCCATTCGTTCTCGGAACTCGGGAATCCCTTCCACTTTACGTTATAGGAGCGTCTAGAGGCGCTGCCTCTGTGTCCAATAATAGCTTCGATCTCTTGTTCTTCTTCGCCATCAACCAGATCGGGAGGCGGTGCGATATAATTAGGACCGTGGACATCTGTCTCACGGTATGGTGATAATAATGCGGCATGGAATACCGGGTGAATACGCCATTGTGCAGGCAGTGCGAGTCGGTAAGTAACCGGTGAGAGTACTTCTGTGATACGGAAGGGTCCTTCGCGTTTGGGAGCTAGTTTGCGATTAGGATATCCGAGGTGAAGGTTCTTGGCTTCTAGCCAAACGCGGTCGTCTTTAGAGAATGGTACGAATTTAGACGTGATTCGTTGACGCATAGTGTTACGTGCGAGTTCGTGAGCGGCTAGCGCTTCGTCGCGTGCTTTGTTAAGCAAGTGAAGACGTTGTTGAAGATTGGGAATGTCGGTGTGTGGGACAACGTCAGGTAAGTGTTTCGGGTGATATCCCATCATGAGGTAAAATGGGGAAGCGTTTCTGGCAGAATGATGTCGCGAGTTATGGACGAACTCAGCGAGGGGAAGCATGGCTGCCCAACCGGTCTGGTCATTAGCGCAGAATATACGAAGGTAAACTTCGAGTTCTTGATTAACTCGTTCAGTTTCGCCATCGCTCTGGGGATGGAACGCAGTGGAAAGGGAATTCTTGTAGCCGAGTAGGCGTCCGAGTTCGATCTGAAATCTAGAGGCGAACTGAGGTCCGCGGTCAGAGATAATTTTATCATAAAGTCCGAATCGTGAGAAAACTTTAGAAAAGAAAATGTTCGCTACGCCTTCGGCGTCAATAGTCTTACGGCAAGGTGTGAGAATTACCCCCTTCGAAAGGCCATGGTCTACTACGACCATGATGGAATCGAAGCCATCGGAAAGGGGAAGGTCGGTGATGAGGTCGGTTGAACAATGAGCGAATGGCCTCGTTGAGATAGGAGCGGGAATAGGGAAGAGCGGAGGTGAAGAAGGGTGCGTGTTGACTTTGTTCTGCTGGCAAATAGCGCAACCTTCCACGTAGTTCTTGACGAAGGTGGCAAGGCCTGGCCACCAATAGTCGCGAGAGAGGAGTTCCTGGGTTTTGTAACGTCCAGGGTGTCCGGCGGTGGGGGAATCGTGGTGAAGTGACACTAGGTCACGGCGGAGTGTAAGGTTCGGGGGAATGTAAGTAAGTCCTTTGTAACGTAAGAGTCCATCGCTCAATTTCCAGTCGGAAAGAGCGGAGCGAAAAGGGGGAGGAATAGAAGGGTTCGAAAAAGAATCGGATACGTGGGTACGTAAGGGATCATCGGCAGAGGCCGCGATGATACGGTCCAAAAGAGAAAGGGAAATACTATTAACGAAGAGCGAATCAGGGAGAAGTTGAATCGCTAGGTTGTCCTTTTCGACGTGATCGTCAGGAAGGTGATCCTGTCTACGAGATAATAAGTCCGGTATCGTGAGATCTTTCCCAGGAACGTGGGTGATCTGGAGTTCGAATTGAGAAAGGAAAGATTGCCAACGTGCCTGGCGTCGGTTTAAGTCATGAATCTCTCTGAAGTAGAGAAGATTCTTATGGTCCGTCTGTACTAGAATTGGGAAAGGGGATCCCAGTAAATAATGTCGCCACGCTTTCAAAGCGCGTACGATGGCGAGTAGTTCCCTGTCATAAATCTGGTAGTTTCGTTCAGCGGGGTTAAAGGATTGAGATAGGAAAGAACATGGTAGCCAGTTACCATTGGCGTCTTGTTGTAGAAGAACGCCTCCTGTTGCGTAGAGAGAAGCATCGGTGGCGATGCTAAAGGGTCGGTGTTTGTCGGGTATTTGTAGAATAGGTGATGAGGTGAAGATACGCTTCAGCTTATTAAAAGCTTCCTCGCGTTCTGATGTCCAAGTGAAGTCTTCGTCTTTCTTGGTTAAATCAATCAAGGGTCGTGCGATGCTAGAATAGTTAGCGATGAAGCGTCGGTAAAAATTAGCAAATCCGAGGAATGATCGGACTTCCTTTACTTTCGTGGGAGTCTTCCATTCGGATATACCTTTTAGTTTAGCCGGGTCCATTGCGACCGATCCTGGTTTGATGATCATGCCGAGATATTCGATTTCTTGCACGTTGAAGGTGCATTTTTCGGGTTTGAGGTGGAGGAGGTTTTCGCGTAGTCGTTGTAAGACTCTATGGGTCCGCTGTTGGTGAATTTCGTGATCATGGGAAAAGATCAGTATATCGTCCATGTAGATTATAATCCATCCTTCCTGGATCATGTCTCCGAACAATTCGTTCATCATAGACTGGAAGGTGGCGGGCGAATTACACATGCCGAAAAACATTACCGTTGGTTCAAAAAGTCCGCGGGCCGTCGCAAAGGCGGCTTTCCATTGGTCAGAAGGTTTCATACGTACGTTATTATATCCCCATCTGATATCCATCTTGGTAAAGATCTTGGCGTCCTTTAGCTTATCTATAAGATCAGAGATTAGCGGTAGAGGATAGTTATTCTTAACCGTGTGTTCGTTGAGGTATCGATAGTCTTGACAGGGTCGTAGAGAGCCGTCCTTCTTGCCGACGAAAAAGAAGGGTGATGATTGGGGGGATTCGGATGGGACAATTGTTCCCTTGGCCAGGTGTTCGTCGATGAAATCGTTCATGGCTTTCTCTTCTTTCGCGTTGAGTGGGTAAATCTTGCATTTACGCGATTCGAAGGTGTCCTTGAGATCGATCTTGTGGTCGAATTTCCTACTGGGTGGGAGAGTACCGTTAGCAACATCACCAAATACGTCCTTGTACATCTGGAAGATCTCGGGTACGAGTTCTTCGAAGGTCTTCTTTGGTTTCGGCGCCTCTTGAGCTAGCGTCTGCGAAATGTTGTCTGTCTTCCTAATCAGTTTGCCGGTGACGGAGAAATACCTATGGTCGGAGGGAATATGTTCGTTAGTAAGGGGGGATTCGGGTGCGGAACTTTCCGTATCATAGACTCCGAGACTGTGAGATCCTTTCACATAAGCGATTAGGAAGTCGTCTGGGTCTGATACTTCGTCAGTTTCGTCTTCTTCGGTTTCTAAGAGGTCAGGGAGGTCGTGAGAAAAAGAAGTGGGAAGGGTTTCCTGTGCAGGGTCCCATTCTTCTTCGAGATATTCTTGTGCGTCGTAAAAGACGTCTTCTTCGTCCGTTTCTTCAACGGAGACCTTGCGCTCGCGTAGGTGTACTTCTTCCGCGGTCCAATCAATCTGAGGGTTCTCTTTCTTTAGCCAGCTGATTCCCAGAATAGCGTCTTCGCCTCCCAAGGAGGTGACAAAGAAGCGCGTCTTCATGGGAATATCGCGGATAGAAAAGGATAGATTACAGTACCGTGTGATTTTTCCATTTTTATTGAGCGTGCCATCCACGTTTCGTACGGGTATGGGCTTATCGAGTTCGTGGGATTTAATTCCGTTTCTTCTGACAAATTGCCAGTCGATGAACTCTCCTTCTGCGCCACAATCGATAAGTGCAGCGGCTTCGGCGGTTTTCTGGGTCTTAGAGAAAATAGTAAGCGGAACTTTAATAGAAGTGGAGTCGCCTATAGATTGTACTAAGAGTCCTATTCTAGGGGTTTCTATCGCCGGTATAGATTCCCCATCTAAAAATCCTCTTCTTCGGATTCTTTCGCCTTACCCTTCTTGGTTTGGCGTGCCTTGAATGCTTTCCATTCGAGGAATTCTGCGTAGTCGTCATCGTTAGATTCCTTGACTACTTTCTTTGCTGCCGTCACCGTTGGGTGGTTTGGGCAGTCTTTGGCGAGTCCCTTCTTACCGCATTTGAAGCAGAGGCCGTTCTTGCGCCTGCGTTCGCGTTCTTGAGGGGTGAGGTACGTCTTTCTCGTCCTCTTCTCTCCTTCGCTGTCTTCTTCCATCTCCGTGCGATCTATATCCATCGCGTACGGATCCTTTGCCTTGGAAAAGGTAGGAGGGTGGATAAGCGTCCTCCTAACCTCGACATCAAGGGCTTTGTCGAGCCATCCATCGAGAGTGATGGGGATCGTCTCGAAGGCTAGAATAGATGATACGATCTCTCGTTTCAGTCCGTTCCTAAAGAACATGATGCGGGTGGCTTCTTCTGTGATGCCGGTGTCAGAAAGAATGGTTCTGAATATAGAAGCGTACGATGCGACGCTTCCTGTCTGTTTCAGGGAGGAAATGCGGCGAATTGCCGTCATTCCGACATTCTTCGGGTAGAAAAGGTTCTTGAAGACTTCTTCGATCTTCTCGTAGGTGCCGTACGATTTCTCGATAGTGGCGTTCTTAAGTTGGCCTTCGGCCCACTTTCCTGCTTCTCCTTTCGTCATACGACTAAGGAAGAAGATGACTTTCTTCTTGTCGGTATCATAGATCTCGTCATTCATATCTAGATAGGCATTCATCTGGAGATGCCATCCTTGCGCAACGCGCGTGTCGCCGCTGAAGAGTGCGGGAGCCGTGCCAATTTCTTTAGGCATGTTGTCTGAGTCGTTGGGGGGTATAGGGGAAATGGGTTCGTAGGAGTGGGTCCAAAAGTTCCACCTATGTTCTGCCGGTGCGTTGGCGTTTCTGAAGTCTGACCACTCTTGAAGGGTCCAGACATGTCCTTGTTCGTCGGGGAGGGTGAACGCTGATCGTTCGTCGTTCCAGATAAAACCTGGAGGAACTATAATCGAAGTCGTGATGTCTGGTGTTGTGCACGAGTTCAAGTGAACCGCGCGGTATGAAGATAACTTGACCTTTTGTTACGCTCGGCGTTGATTAGACGTCTTAGTATCAAAGGTTCAAAGTCAAAGTCAGTGTTCTATAGTGAGTAAGCTAGGTTCTGCAGGCCCTGGTCTGCGTAGGTCAAGTTAAGGTATAAGTAAGTAAAGGTATCGTATATATACTGAAGTTAAAGCGGAGCTTGAACTGATAGAATATGCTAGAAGGTTCTATGATGTCATCGCTGATGTCATATGGAACGTCAAGGAATAAAGAGAAAAATAGAACTGTAACAGAGACTCGGTATAGATTGCCCAAACAGCTAAATCTACGCGTGTGCGGAGTTCTGCTGTCTGAGCATACAGATGAAGATGAAGCGTTCGCAAAGCGTGCAGACCACATGGCTGATAGACAATTAGATACTTTATTTATCCATCCATCAGCAAACCTGCAAGCACCTGCCTGCACCTGGTAGCAACTTGGATATCCAGGTAGCGTTGTGCGCCTGCGACTGCAAATTAAGCATCGGGTTTGTGCCATTGGAAGATCTGTTGGAGCCCATCATGCTAATGGTAAGCATGGCTGTCAGAGCAAAGCATAGAATGAAATACGTACGCACATGCATATTCGTTATCGACACTGACCCTAGGGCCAGCAGATCGATAGGTGCCGGGCCAGGTACGTGAACCCATGACACATTTGCGAAATGTCTGTAGAAGGTGAAGCGAGAGCGATCGCACAAGGCCAGACGCACGGTGATCTATACATACGTCGGTCGGACGAGCGCCATCGTAGCGTTGTGTGCATCGTCCATTAGCATCGATCACTGTCGTCCCTAGTAGCAGATGATCAATGTCTGATTGAAGGTGGAAACAGGGGATACTTTGCAGGGTCATAGGCGATGACTCTCCCATGTGGGTTGGCGACCGGTGATATATCGAACAAATCAACACAGGATCTTCGATGATCATGAAAAGGATCAAGTTCTGTAGAGCGACTATGATGATTAACACTCCACCCGAATCCGAGAAGCGTGGGACAGGAATAAGATTAAAATTCGTACCTCGACCGTCTGTTTATCATTGCCGTCCCTAACGAACGAATGCGGGTGCGGATCCACGTTCCCACTCAAGGTGATACGAGACCAACGCAGTTTCTCCAGGGACACGAATGCACGGTGTATATGCGCGTACTTTGAAACTGAGGTATGTTCCTAGATGTAATGCGAATTGTTAGGGACCGAGGATGTGCGGTGATATCTTGGCGAGATCTGGGGGTTGTTATGTTGTGTGAGTTGTTAGATCTGATCATTGGGAGTGGACGCACAGTATGTGATGTTCTTGACTGGATGAGGTGTGGTGAGCATCGGTTAAAAGATGGTATAGGTGTACATACTAGAATCGGTTGCGCGATGCACGCGACCATCGTCGAAATGGCATCATCTTGGTTTTGTTCTCAAGGGATGGAATTGACATTCCTTGTTCCTAGACGGCTCCCTCTGCAGCTGATAGATGGGTAGTTGTGGAAGATATCATTGGGGAGATACTGGCTGGCTGCTACGAAGGTTCAAACCTTCACGTTGATTGGACCCTTGGCGGATATAGCCGCCAGTCCATCGTTTGCAGAGGTCTGCTCCAAAATTTTGTCGATCACTGCGCACGACAATATCGGGAACAGACTACTACGATGCAGGTCCCTTTGCTTGATATGACGAGTTGATGGAATGGGTCAAGGTGGATGTGGTACCCCTTGATGGTACTCGTTTCGATAACTCGTGGGCAGAGGTCTTCACCTAGAATGAGCATGAAGGAACGGTTTATATGTTGAATTGAGCATTGTGGTGAGTGATTTATCGTGTAGTAACACATGGCCCTTTTTACGAAAAGCGCAGAGGAGTTCGGGAGGAACGTCAGTAGGAGCCGCGAATCCGATGTTAGTAGTTTACACCGATATAATGATGCCCTTATTTGCGATTGCGATAGAGCTGCACCTCCAATACCAATTTCACATACAAGACACTGCACGCAGCGAAAAGATAAGATCAGCGGCCAGAACTCAGCCTATCTGACAAATTGGAAGAAGGACGACCCTAGCTGACCGCATGACCGCATAAACATGTGCTTCAAAAGCGCTAGCTCGTCACAGGATCCATCGTTTGATTAACCAGTGAGCGAATATGAAAATCGGATATCAAACTCACATGCGGATTCGTTGCCTCTAGTTTTTCATATGGTGGTGACGTGGCGCCGCTGGGGTCGGATCTGAGTATGATGGAGATGCATCACTCCGCACTAGGGGTATGTGATTGCGGAGGTGCGCATGGCGGTGGGCTTGCGGGTGCCGTGACCTGTACATTCGTAGAAGCCGGGGATGCGTGCTTGAGCTGCAGGATGTGGTGAATTAGCTGTAAACTGGTGATATGACTCGAGCTGAAATACTTGCGGTTCTCAGATGTAAAGGTATCGCCTGCCAGTAGTGCTATGTGACGGGCCTTGACATCAGTTCAGTAACGGACGGTAGCTATATAGACAACATTCATACCTACTTCAAAATCATTTACTCGTTTGCTTCGCCGGCGTATAATCAGTCACCGGTGCTGACAAGCGATGCAGCCAGCCAGTGATTGAACACATCAAACAGACGAACAGTTCTTCCGGCACTTACCGAGCCTCGACCTATCGCTGATCCGGATCTTATGCACTTACGGCCAGCCTATCCCTATCATCATTAATGTCATCCTTTCCTTGATCATCTCGTGGATACATCCCTAGCGCAATTTGTCAAGATGCGTCCTAATCACCATTTTGGCAAATGGGTCATCGTCAGTGGCAGGAACTCGAACTGTGGTGTGATCCTCAGCGACTCGGAGGTCCTTCCCTCACGCGATTTTCATCCTCGCTGACGTTCTCATCTCAAAGTAAGGCGGCGAGTTCATCATCCATGATGGGGTCAACGAGAGTTTTCAGACAATCGTCCAGATTTTTCCAAGTTCTTGCTCGTTCCTCCTTGACTGAGTCAGAGTTGGAAGAAGTAAGTAAATCTTTGATAAATCATGAACAGGTGCGAATGTCGACTGGCTATTGTCGGATGCTGCTCACGCGTATTTTCCTCTATCAGAACATTGAATACGCATATCACGTTAGCCCAAAAGTTAGCTGACTGGACTATGACCTATCCGAAACACGCTAGTTTGCCCCTGCTCATGTGGTCCTCGCAGGCTCAGCGAGTTCCTTCTCTCTTGCAATTTTCAGTCTTGGTGACGTTTTCAGTCCCGGAGTAAAACGATGACGCAGTCATCCATGATGGTTAACGAGAGGTTTTAGACAGTCGCCCAGAATTTATTTCCCCGTTCCTCCTTAACCGAGTCAAAGCTGCCAAAAGTTAGCTACCTGAACTCTCGTGACCGACGAGTCCTCCCGCACGCGCTGGTTTGCTCCTCTGCGTTGATTCCATTAGTCTGCCTACAGCCTGATAAAGATGTGCCGACGCGCAATCAAGCTCCGCCAGACAAGCAAGTTACCCAATTGGATCCCAGCATGGTCACCTGCGATCATAACTTCTTCTGTGCACAGTGGGCAAGCACTGTCACATAGCTCTGTTCAAGGGTGTATAGCACACCCCTTTCTGATGCTTCGACTCACTCTTACGGTTTCTTATCTGGCTTATCTGGTGCTATGCCGCAAGACGGCCCTTGTTCCATAAGAGTCATCGAAGGAGCTGTCACGCCTCGGACTTGTACAGCAAGGTCGAAGCGGGTACACGTGAGTACTTTGTTCACATCACGCTTAGACCTGTGTGAGATTGATTTCTTCCAGAACTCTTCAATTTATGCACGCCTGCAACAAGAACAACCCAAAATCGCGTTGGAAATAAGCTTCTGACATCGCCAACGACTGACACTTTCCTGGTGTTCACGTAGTCGCATGCGTATCGGTGTGCAAATTCAAATTCAAATTCAAATCTACTTTGATTCAATCTAGGGCTCCTTCTTTTTACTTGATGTCGCACTGCAGTACTTACTTCACCCAATCAAAGGTCTTCAGGCAGGATGAAATATTTATCTCCATCATGCCGATTTTGGCGATACCAGTGCTGGACAATGGTATATCTAGCACGCACACAATGACTAGATCTTTAATACCCCCAACATCACTCGCTCACACACATCCCTCGAATATGACCTTCGTCTCAAATGATCCCAGTTTGTGGCCGTACATCGATTCACGAGTTTTTGGTGGCTATTGGATAGGTTTGTCGTATCGATTGGTGATGTCTTGACCTAACATTGACTGCATTTTGCAGTTGCCACCGGCGTCGTGGTCGTATATGACTGGGGTGAGCAGGACGTTGGTCTGATCCTGCTGCCATTCTTATGATATCTCCAGTATTAACAGTCGGACAAGAGGTATGTCGACCTTATCGCCAGAGCAGCTAACTCGCTGAGAATGGCGTTATAGATTGAACTGATCTGGGTGAGTGACGGAGCCTCCTCATCAAAACAGGAGAATACGATGAATTCGCGACAGAGGCAACGCTGATCTCTCATGACTGTGCTGTATTTGTGTGTTCGTACCTCATCATACTGTAGCGTGGTTGGCTGTTGTGCTGACTCGAAAATGTGCTAGATACGCTATATTGGAATACCTTATTCTGTGTATGTATCGAGGCCAAATATTGGTGTTGTGCTAATAGCTCGTATCTGACGATTAGTGTCCTTGTTGTGGGTATGTCTCATATGCAGTGTGTTTGATTCTTCTGACCGGAAGCACACAGACATTATGTCATTTGTCTCGCTGACGGATGCAGTGAGTATTCCGCAACCATCTCCCTTCTATTCGATTGATATACATACGTAGGGGTGAGTGAAATTCTAACCATTGACCTTGATTGAACATACTGACTACACAGTTGTGAGTCCGGCGTCTGATTATAGTACGAGGTGATCACTGATTGGGTGTTTCAGGCAACATTCTGAACTACGCAATAAGTTGGACAAATGTGGTCATGGCTGCCATGCTGGGCGGTGAGCTGCAAAATGTCAGTGGTATTGACCCGACTAAAAGATGCTGCAAGTCATCATGATTGCTCGGTTACATGCCATGTATCAAGGATCCAGAACCATGCTTCTCTTCCTAGTTATTATCTTCCTGGCTGTTAACATCGCCTGTGTGGTACTCGCGGCAATAGGAGTCAAGTATATGGTAGCAGGTAAGTTTTACTTGCTGAGTTGCAGAACACAGCTCATTGGACGAACGCCAGAGGAGACGATACTCTCTGGCGTGCATATGTGCGGTTATAGCTACGAGGGGGATGTCCTGCTTTTGGTCTCAATGGTTTGGATGCTCAACACTGTTTGGGAGGTCCTCGCACTGTGTCTTTCGGTCTGGATTGCTGTGAAACACTTCCGTGACCTGCGACGCCTCGGCCCATTGACAGGATCGACTGTCAGGGACTGTTTCAGAGTGCTGATCGAATCTCACGTGCTGTATTTTGCGAGGTGAGCTTGTAATTGAGCAAGTGATTCTGACGAAACGAGAGGCTCGGACTAGAGACGCGGAAGGAAGACTCAGTCTTAGTTAGAAAGACTGAATAACAAGTTCGTACCTAGAGACGCGGAAGGAAGACTAGGTACCGTTAGCATTAAGTATGCAAAGGAAACTTAATAGGTAGCTCACCTCAGTCTTAGTTAGAAAGACTGAGGGAAGGGAAACATCGTGATGCTGAATATGAAAGGATCGTTGAGACGGAGAACGAAAGTGAACGTGGATGAAACGTGTATGATAAGGTGAATGTGTATGTAAAGATACGTACGAAGGATGTATCGTGATACTCCCACTCAAACGCATATCACCAGATACGCGTGTGCCAGAATCATTCAGCCAAGGTCTCGTTCGAAGAGGAGCGAAGGGCAAGTGAATAGCGATGATTGCGGAAAAGTTTTCGTGGAAGGGATTTCGTGAAGATATCGGCAACCATATCATGTGTAGGTATGTATGGGATCTTGATGATGCCATCGTTGACGAGGTCGCGAATGAAGTGATACCGAACACGAATGTGTTTCGCGCGATCATGGAACTGGGGGTTTTTCGTCAGCGCACGACTCCCATTATTGTCTCCATATAAAACAGTAGGTAGGATGAGTGACGAATCAAGTCCGAAATCGTGTAACAATTGGTTGAGGTGAATTTGTTCCCTTGCGGCATTTGAGAGAGCAATGTATTCCGCTTCAGTTGAAGACGTGGCTACAACCGACTGTTTCTGAGAGCGCCAACTGATGGGGGAACCGAAAAGATAATAAACATAACCACCAATTGACCGGCTATCATCTTTATCAGACGCGAAATCGGAATCTGAGTAGCCAATGAGTCCTTGGTCAGATAGACCAAAAGACAGGGAGTAATGAGCTGTCCCACGAATATAACGAAGAAGATGATGGAGTTGGTGATAGTGTTCAGGGCCTGGATTGCTCAAGAATTTTGATAGCGTGGATACTGCGTATGCAATGTCGGGACGACTGACACGCATAGCGAAATTGAGTTCACCAATAGTGCGAGCATACGGGAGATGTGCGAATTGTTGTTTCTCGGCGTCGGTAAGTGGAGACGTGGCTTTTGATAGCGAAACACCTGGCACTAGAGGTGTGGATGCAGGGCGACAATCTGACATCTTCGTTTCGTTTAGGATCTGTTCTAGGAAAGCAGTTTGGTTGATTTGGAGGAGTCGTTTAGGACGGTCTCGTGTGATGTGCATCCCTAGGAAATGACGCGCTTCACCAAGATCTTTCATCTCGAAACGCTTACTCAGCGCAGCCTTGAAACCATCGAGGAATGACCGACAATTTGATGCGAGCAACATATCATCAACATAGATGAGCAACCAGATGGTCTTGTCACCTTTTCGCAAGACATACAAACTGTAGTCCGCTTCGCTCCGCACAAAATTGAAACCCTCCTTCCGCAAGTAATCATCGAGGGTCTTATTCCACTGACGACCAGCTTGCTTCAATCCGTATATTGCCTTCAGAAGCTTCCAAACCCAATCTGGGTACTTTGAGTCCTCGAAACCAGGTGGTTGGCGCATGTAGATATCTTCGTCGAGTCCTCCATTGAGAAAAGCTGTTTTGACATCCATTTGGTCAAGTTCGAGATCAAATTTTGCAACCATCGAGAGAAACGCGCGTGTGGTGTCATACTTCGCAACTGGTGCAAAAGTTTCAGTAAAATCAAGGCCTTCAACCTGTGAAAATCCCTGTGCAACCAAACGAGCTTTGTAGCGGACAATCTGACCATTTTCGTCATATTTGTAGGCATACACCCATCGCGACCCAACTGCCTTTCTACCAGGAGGTAGCGGAACAAGTACACCAGTGCCCTTCTCCTGTAGTGATGCTAGCTCCTCAAGCATGGCACTCTCCCAGAAAGCAGATTCCTCGCTAGATTTACGTGCTTCAGATAAAGATTGTGGGGGTTGTTTGCGTCCGTCAGCAATTTTCTCGGCTATTAGCATTGCAGCATGTTCAACAATCGTTTCGGATGATTCTGAAACAGTTTCTGTGTGTGCATCAATAGGAACATAGGTCCAACGTCGTTTGACAGGAATATTGGGTTTGGTTGGGATTGCAACAGAGCGTGGGAGAGGGAGTGTAGCCTCAACACGTTGACGAGTTGAACGACGTGGCAATGGTTCAGATGTTGAAACAATCTGTGATGGGCCTTCCACATTCAGTATTGTAGTGTTGTCTGTTCCGTCTTGTTGGGTTTGCGGGAAGGAGTGCAGCGGTTCAACAGATGCTATTGGTGTTACCGGAGATGGAACTCCCACTGAAACAGCAGTTGCAGTTGGTTGTGGTGTCACTGTTGTGTTGATGGTGATCTCTGGAAGAAAATCAGAGATATCCAAATCTTCTCTGTTCCTCGAGTCTTGTTCTGGCTCCATTGTCACAGTTGGTGTACCTGTAGACTTTTGTGCCTGAATGTGCTGATTGTAGAGCTCGACGAGTGGGGAGATCACTGAATTAGGAGTTCCATAGAAGATATTCTCATCGAAGTGAACATTACGAGACCGCACAGTTTTCCGCGTTGTTGGATCCCACAGCAAGTAACCAGCATCCTTAATATGGCCCAATAGGAAACACCGACGTGACACATAGTCATACTTGTGTCGTGTAGCATCGGGAATGTGTGCATAGGCAAGACAACCAAAAGGACGCAAGTGAGAAACTTCAGGTGGGTATCCATGGAAGACTTCGAAAGGTGTCTTCTCATCAACAGCTGATGATGGAAGGAGGTTCTTGATATATGCCGAGTTCAGGGTAGCATATCCCCAAAATGATCGAGGGTAACCACTTTGATGGTGCGCACTCAAAGCACGAGTGACAATGGTCTGATGACCTCGTTCAGCGACTCCGTTTTGCTCTGCAGTATGAGGCATTGTAAGCTCTTGTTCAATACCCTTCCCATGCAAGAAGCTAATGACGGCACTGGAGATGAATTCCCCACCATTATCGCTACGAAGACGTTTCACTTTCTGACCTGATTGCTTCTCGATCCAGGCAACATATTGTTGTAGGCGAGAAAACACGTCACTCTTGTGTTTGATAAGGTAGATCGTCGAGTAGCGAGAGAAGTCATCAGTGAAGGCAACAAAATATGTCTCCCCGGTTGCAGTTGCAGTGTCAATAGGTCCCCAGACATCCGTGTGTACAAGTTCTGCAATATGAGTGGCACGATGACGAGCCTGGGATGGAAACGGGAAACGCTTGTGTTTGCCCATCAGACACGATTGACATTCAATGTGATCAGCACCATGCTCCGTGTATCGATCTGGTCCATTATCGGCAAGAACAAGTCCAGTGACCACTTTTTCGGCTTTGCGCAAGGTAGTATTAGCCGCATGTCCCATTCGTGCATGCCAAACTGCTGTTGGTAGTGGTGTGTTGGACAAGGTTTTTGCAGCGAAGGCAATGTGATCACGACCATACTTTGCACGAAGGTAATACAAACCATCAGTGCAGTTTACACTGGCAATAGTGGTACCGTCTACACGGTGCATACGGGCTCCTTTTGCATTCGTTTCGAAGAAGATGCCCTCCGATGCAAGAGCCGACACAGATATCAAGGTGCATCGCAGATCAGGGACATGTAGAAAGGGCAGCTCAATTGGTTCCCATTTTCCATCATTGTCGAGCACTAACTTTATGGTCCCCCATCCTGGAGCAAAACGACATCATTATTTGCAAGTTTCACCGTTAATGGTGGGTTATAGGGAGAGTAGCGAGTAAAGAGAGAGTGGTCCGACTCCATATGTGCAGTTGCAGCAGAATCTACGTGGAAAGAGAAGGAAATATTGCTCGCATTAGAGAAACTGGCTTCATGCGTAGGTAGACGAAGGAATGATGGAATGATGTTAAGTTGCGCTAGAGCAGAAGTCGGTGGATCAGTGGTCTGCAACAGTGATGGAAAGACCTGTGCTGACGTGTTTGGAGAATCGGTCTTTGCCAGACGAGTTCGGCAGTTGTGCCAGATATGTCCCGTGCGTTTACAGGATCCACACGTCGAACGCCACGAAAGTTCCCACTTGTCTCCCTTCGATGTATCGAGTTCCTTTGGCTTCGGGCGTTCAACAGGCTTGCTTGATTTGACAGTTCTGGCTGCCATGGCAGTGTGATGCGCATGTGGATTGTCTGATCCGAAACTCGCATAGTACTGTTCGGAGTTTCGGATCTGATTAATGACACCTTCAAGCGTCAATTTTCCTGCATTTGCATCAGCGCTATGAAGGATAAGCTGCGAGAGCGGGGCATAGAAGTCTGGTAATGCACGGAGTAATGCCTGTACTAGAGTGTACTCGTTGCACTTCCACTCTATCGACTCGATAGCTTTGAACTGAGCTTTAATGTCTGTAATCTCCTTGATTGATTGCGCAAGTGAATCACTGTCCGATGCTTTCGGAAGATCGAAAACGCGACCCATGAGGCGGGTAAAATGAATACCAATAGTGGCCTGGTACTTGTTTTCGAGTGCCTTCCAAACGAGGGCAGGGTCTGAGATGCCCGTAAAATGGATTAAATCACTGGAGTGCACAGCCATGCCGAGGAGACCCTTCGTAATGCTCTGTCGTTCATGGAAGGATACAACATCTGCACTCGCATTATGAGTGGCAACTCGTTGCGCAAATGTCGCATCAGACTCAGTAGCAAGTTTGGTCGGGGGCTGCGGCTCTTTCTCGTCACCAATGAGAAGGCGCCAGAGATTGAATAAAGATAGCCAGAGGTCCATAGAGGTAACCCACGATGAATAATTGGATCCATTTGCATCCAGCGGGGAATGAGGAAATGAAGAAGGAATCCGGATGTTGGACATCTTGAGTGGTAACGAAGAGTGTGTCGGCGATGGCGACAAAAGAGCAGGGGGAATAGGCGATTTGAATATGGAATAATGTAACGGGCGACTCTGAGACGAGGCAAGCGAGACGAGGAGGACGGACAGAATGGGGCCAATTACTGGCGTTGATTCGACGAGGAAGGTACAAAGCTCCGAGCCACATATAAATGTAGAGTGTGATAATGTAAGGTGAAACATAAGGATGAGACTGGGCGCAGTAAACGCGTCAGTGTGATAAGAAGGAGGGAGATAAGGAGTCCGTGAACGTGAATATCCAAACGAGCTGTTCCGCGCGGAACGGAGTACATCAGCGCAACGTTTATACTGTAAAGAGACCGTATTATAGGTAGAGTGGCCGTGGACTACGTAGAGTGGCCATGACCGTGACATCATCCCCCTTCTAGGGCGAGTGAGGATGATGCTACAGGTCGAGCCTTTCGGCAGGGCGCGAAACGCGACCCCCACGGGTCGTCGTTTGCGTTGGGGGCACGTACTCAGATCTCAATCTCTGACGTACGGCAGCAGGCGACGGAGGACGGGCAGCGGCAGGAGGGACGGCAGCGAGGGCAGGTGCGGGAGGCTCGGGAGGTGCGACGGACGACGGGACCTGTAAAGACAAAGGAAGAGAAGTATCAGTAACGGAGAGAGGAGTATGGTAGTTTTTATTTAAATCAATTATGTGAGGACGAGGGGAGCGTGGGTGACGACGATGGAAGCGTTCGATTAGTTCGTTGAATAGAGTGGGGATGTCAGAGAGAGGGAGCCATGAGTCTTCAGACTCGGGCAGAGATTTCCATCGTACGAGGTATTCGTAACGGTGGCCAGTTTTGCGGCAGTCGAGGATAGACTTGATGTCAGTGGCGGGATCATCAGCGAGGTCGAAAGGGAGTGGTGAGGCATGGGTGTGGAAGTCGGAGGGATCTGAATAAGGTTCGAGGAGGGAAACATTGAATACGGGGTGAAGACGGGATAGGTAGGAAGGGAGTTGAAGATGGTAAGCAGAAGTGCTGATTTTGCGAAGGATGGGGTATGGGCCGAGGCGACGATGGTCGAGTTTGAATGAGGGACGTGTGGTTTTGATGTTGCGGCGCAAGAGCCATACTAGTTGCCCTGGTTGAAAGTCGGGTGCTGGTAGGGCCTTCTTGTTGAAAGATTTGGCCTGTATGTTTTGCGCGAGTTGCAACTCAGCACGGAGCTCAGTGTGAATTGCATCGAGTCGCGTGGCAAGGTCCGAGGCGGCGGGAACGGTTGAGCGTTCAGTGATCTGTGGTTCAAAGGACGGGTGAAAAGCATAGTTAGCAAAGAATGGGGTTTGATGGGTAGAGGAGTTCTCGAGATTGTTAAAGGCGAACTCGGCAAGGGGGAGATAGTCAACCCAATCGTCCTGCTGGTAGGAGCAGTAGGCGCGGAGGTAAGCCTCCAGCGTCTGATTCGTGCGTTCCGTCAGACCATCAGTCTGCGGGTGGTACGCTGTCGAAGTACGGGTATCAATCTTAAGTAACGAAGTAAGTTCAGACCAGAATTTAGAGATGAAAATAGAGCCACGGTCCGAGACTATGGAGTCCGGGAGTCCATGCAGACGAAAGATGCGGTCTAAGAACAACCAGGCTAAGTCAGGAGCCGTCAGCGTCTCTTTGCACGGGACGAAGTGTGCATAACGCGTGAGGCGGTCACAAACGACCCATATGGAGTCGTGGCCGTGTGAGGAGGGGAGTTTGACGATGAAGTCCATGGATATTGCTTTCCATGGACGGGAGGGGATGTCGAGAGGTTGGAGCAAGCCGTATGGCTTATGACGGGGTGTCTTGATGCGTGCGCAGGTATCGCATGCTTCCACGTAGCGTCTGACAAAGGTTTGCATGCCAGGCCACGAGTAATCTCGTGCGACAAGTCCGAATGTCCGGTTGCGTCCTGGGTGGCCTGCTATTACTGCATCATGACGGGAGGACAGGATGTCAGTGCGTAAGGGAGTAGGGACGAAGAGTTTTCCCTTGTGGAACACCAGACCACCATCAAAGGTGAAGTCTGTGCTGCCACGTGCAAGCGCCTCACGCCATTCAGTGTCTTCTCGAAACGCCGTTTGGAAGCGTTCAAGGTGTGCTGAATTGTCGAGTGATAGTGTTGTGATGGCGTTAAGGATGGTTGGGAATAGGGATGCTGTGTGTTTTGGTGTTAGTATGACACGGTTTTGACCCAAGAGGGTCTCATCCCCCTTCTGCGGAAGGAAGTCGGGGCGACGAGAGGGTGCATCAGCAATGTTAGACTTGCCCGGAGCCCAGGTCAAGGCAAAATCAAAATCGGAAAGGAACATTGCCCAACGCGCCTGACGACGGTTGAGGACGCGAGATGACATGAAGTATTCAAGATTTTTATGATCAGAAATGACAGAGATGGGGAAAGGCGAACCAAGTAGCCAAGCTCTCATGTCCCGGAAGGTGTCCACAACAGCAAGGAGCTCTTTGTCATGTACCTCGTAGTTAATCTCCGCAGGTGACAGTTTGCGGGAGTAGAAAGCTACTGGGCGAAGGAGACCTTCATCGTCGGGCTGCTGGAACACACCCGAGATGGCGAAGTCTGACGCGTCAGTTGCTACTGTGCAAGGTTTTTGGGGATCGAAGTGCTGAAGGACTGGGGAGGATACAAACGCGTGTTTGAGCGTTTTGAAAGCAGCTAGTGCCAGTGCTAGAGAAGTCAAAAGTAATGCCCCTTTCGGGTCAAGGTAGTTAGTGGCTGCGTAATGCGCGAGTAGCCATCAATGAAACTGCCGATAAAAATTAGCAAAGCCCAGAAACGATTGAACATCCTTGACTGATGTTGGCACGGGCCATGACTGCGATGGTATCGAGCTTCTTTGGGTTCATCTTGATGCCATCGGCACTGATGACAGTAGCCCAAGTACTCGACCTCTGATTTGTCCCATTCGCACTTCGCAGGATTAGCACAGAGGCGAGCATCGCGGAGTCAGGTCAAGGACGAGGCGAACATGCTTGTCGTGGTCGTCCTTGAGTGCGAGAAAATATTAGAATATCATCCAGATAGACGACACATATGATATCGAGCAAGTCGCGGAGGGTATCTTGAATAAAGGCCTGAAAAGCAGCGGGAGCGTTAGTAAGTCCATAAGGAACAACTAAGTGTTCGAATAAACTGAGTGGTGTCCGAAACGCCGTTTTCCACTCGTCGCCTTCCTTGATGCGAAGGTGGCTATAAGCAGATTTGAGATCAATGACTGTGAAAACCTTACAGCCTTGTACACGATCGAGCAGATCATGGACAAGGGGTACTGGGTATCGATTCTTTTTGGTGATCGCGTTAAGACCACGGTAGTCCACGCATAAGCGCAGTTCACCTGTCTTTTTGCGAATGAATAGGACCGGGGCACCAGCAGACGAGGTAGAGCTGCGAATGTGCCCACGGTCGAGGTTCTTGTGAACATATTCAGCAAGTGCCTCGCGTTCTAGGGGAGTGAGGCGGTAGAGAGGTCCGAAGGGAGGTGATTTCCCTTCGTCGAGCTCGATGTCGACGTCGTATGCTCGATGCGGGGGTAGTTTGTCGAATTCGGAGGGGGAAAAGACTGTGGAGGCATAGGCCATGTACTTGGGAGGGATAGCCGTGAGGATCTCGTCATCGACGAGGGGAGCTGTCGGAACTTCGTCGTCGACAGTGTCAATCGATGATGACATGGTGGTGCGGATGTAGACAGGAGAAGCTGGGGAATGGTAATGGAGGAGACAGGCATCGTCTGGGTGAGTACGAGCTGCCTTTGCAAATTTCTTTGCCGACACGAACCGAATGTTTGGTGACCGAGGGGACAAACTGGGAGACACGGAGTGACCATAGCCATTCCGTGCCACAAAAGACGAGAGAAATGATGACTTTGCATCGTCCAGACTAGGGTCCGGAGTGGTCTTGGGCTTATCTGAAGGTGTGGAAAATGTATGTGTCGAGCGGGAGGTGGCGTCAGGTAGACCAAGGCCTATTCCAACCATAGTCGCAGAGTTGAGTTTCGAGGGGAGTAAGGGTAGCTTAGGACCAAAGCCCTTCGCTGAAACAGTGATGGGGTTTTTGCGAGTGAGGCCGCAACATTCGAGGGAGAGAGTGGATTCTTCCCAATCGATGTTGGGGTTGTGCTGGCGAAGCCAGTCCAGACCTAAAATGAGCGGGTAAGCGACAGACACGACCGCAAGCGGTCGAATCTCCTTGTGATCTGAGACAGAGATGTGGGTAATAACATCATGGGTGATCAGCCCAGACGCAATGGGACGATCATCAACCGCCATGATGGGTATTGGTGTCTCTTTGACGCGACGCGTGAGGGAGTGACGAGATGCGAAGCGATCAGAAATACAGGATGTGGTAGCACCACAGTCAACCAGGGCATAAGTATCAATAGGCTTTCTGTTAGTAAATGAAAGGCGGACCGAAATGAAGAAGTGTAGGGGTGAGTTTAAGTATGAGTTGGAAGAAAACACAAAGGCAGGAGCAGATTTTACGAGTGGGGTATAGTGTCCATCTGAGAGACGGACGTGAGCGGGATCCGGTGCTGCAAGGTGATTCTGACGTGTCCCATCGTCTACAACCGGATGCCCAGGGACTGGAAGACAGCCGGTCAAGCTTTTCCCGAGTCGTTCCGTGCATTGAATTTCTTCTTTGCACGTTCAGACATATTGGGGCAGTTCTTGACGGTGTGCTCGGCACCCCCGCAGTACAAGCAGAGGCCCTGGGCGAAGCGTCGATCGCGTTCCTCTTTGGTGAGAGGTTGACGAGGCACGGTCCTGGTGGCATCAATCTCCATCGGTACCCCAGGAGGGAGTGAGGTGGAGGTCGATGGTTTGGCTGGGGCATGGCGCTGCGCACTGGTGTCAGTAGTGGAGTGTTGGCGGGGTGCAACCTTCTTCGCCGTTTTGCGTTCGACTTCTCGACGATGGAGTCGATTGTCGATGGCAGTGGTGAGGTCGACGTACTCGTCGAAACTATTGGGAGGGTCGTGAACAGTTAGTAACAAGTCCTTCACCTCGTCCTTCAGCCCTTCGTAGTACTTCTGGATTGTGGTCGAGGTGTTGAAATTGACGTAGACCAGCAACTCGCGAAATTTGGACGCGTAGCTGGCACAGCTGCCGGTCTGGCGGAGATTTTCGATCTTGCGGAGGGCAGTGCCCTCGGTATCGGGATCCCCGAAGTGCTGTCTGAAATCTTCAATCAGCGCATCGAAGTCATGAAGTAAGTTGTCATTGGTCCGGCGAATCGCCGTGAACCAAGAGCGTGGTGAGCCGTTGTCAAGGTACGTGGACAAGTACAATGCCTTGTCCATGTCCGTGGGCAGAGACGAGCGTGATAGCTCTACTGCACTGAGTACTTCGTCGACGAAGGCGTCGACTTCAGTAGCGTTGCCTTTGAACAGGCGAGGCTCCCGAAATTTGGCGACGCCTCGCGGGATGGCTGACACAAGGGGGTCGTGGTGTCCAGCCTGGGCGGCGCTGTGAGGCATGGTGGGGAACCTGAAGGAAGTGATCTTGTCAGCGATGTCTTCAAGGACCCTACCTATGGTGCGTTGTTGCTCGTCGAGACGGTACGAGCTTTGTCCTAGGGCCGTGATGGCCTGCAGCACCTCGTGAAAGTTCTCTGGTGTGGGGACGAAGGTAGACTGGGAAGGAATTGGGTTTTCCATGCTCGGGGTTGCGCTGTTAGGATCAGACATGTCAGTAGTACAATGCCGTGAGGCAATGATAGAGTAGGTCAATGGAATATACGAATTTCAAGAAACGAGTTGACGAGTTTGTGGTCGAATCAAACTGTAACGGGCGACTCTGAGACGAGGCAAGCGAGACGAGGAGGACGGACAGAATGGGGCCAATTACTGGCGTTGATTCGACGAGGAAGGTACAAAGCTCCGAGCCACATATAAATGTAGAGTGTGATAATGTAAGGTGAAACATAAGGATGAGACTGGGCGCAGTAAACGCGTCAGTGTGATAAGAAGGAGGGAGATAAGGAGTCCGTGAACGTGAATATCCAAACGAGCTGTTCCGCGCGGAACGGAGTACATCAGCGCAACGTTTATACTGTAAAGAGACCGTATTATAGGTAGAGTGGCCGTGGACTACGTAGAGTGGCCATGACCGTGACAAATAAGATGAGAGGCGAGTGGGTGTCAACGGTGGTGACGGAGGTAGAGGGATAGATAGAATCCGCGGATCAAGCGGTGACAAAGGCCGGTCTTGTTCCAGTTCGGAAAGAATCGGAAGGCTCAGACGTTGAATGAGTGGAAGCGAAAACGAGTGAAAGTCTTAGTCTGAGCCAGGGCTCATAACCTCTGACGAAACGAGAGGCTCGGACTAGAGACGCGGAAGGAAGACTCAGTCTTAGTTAGAAAGACTGAATAACAAGTTCGTACCTAGAGACGCGGAAGGAAGACTAGGTACCGTTAGCATTAAGTATGCAAAGGAAACTTAATAGGTAGCTCACCTCAGTCTTAGTTAGAAAGACTGAGGGAAGGGAAACATCGTGATGCTGAATATGAAAGGATCGTTGAGACGGAGAACGAAAGTGAACGTGGATGAAACGTGTATGATAAGGTGAATGTGTATGTAAAGATACGTACGAAGGATGTATCGTGATAGTGATTATCTCTTCCTGCTCAAATTCCGCACGTGCTAGCTTTGCCAGTGTTTCTTGCTTCCAGCTTATTTGTCTCTCTCCAGCGCTCTCGGTGCGCGGACCTGTCACTGACATTTGCTTATACTCACGGCTCATCGTTTCTGTAGGGTACTGCTGCTATGATATTTGCTGGCACTCGTGCTGTTTTAGAGGTCATGCAGATGTTTGTGTTGGGACCACGCCTCATCCTCAGCGTTCGAGAATATCATGCAAAACTCATTGCCGGCTCCGACGCAGACACTAGCATGAATTCAATTGTCTTCCAAGAGCATGTACATATATCCACTAGCGGTACTGTGTAGGGAAATAGTTGCCGAGCATTCTGCAGGGAGGAGAGATGTGGTCGAGAATCCGTCGTAGTATTTATTAAACATATGGTGCTTCGAAGTTTATTTAAGGCGACGTTTATGTATACAAACCCATTTCTTGCTGTATTTTAATCACTGCTGGATGTCGGTGAATAGCCCACCCGCACTTGTACCGAGTCAATCAGTATCCGGAACGTCTAGCAACCAACGCAGTGTTTTATATTCAGCACTAAATACAGCGAAACTCAGTATAGATTGTCCAAACAGCTAATTCTACGCCTGTGCAGAGTTCTGCTGTCTGAGCATACCGATGAAGATGAAGCGTTCGCGAAGCGTGCAGCCCAAATGGCTGATAGCTCATTAGATACTTTATTTATTTATTCATCCATCAGCAAACCTGCAAGCACCTGCCTGCACCTGGTAGCAACTTAAATATCCATGTAGCGTTGCGTGCATGCGACTACGAATTAAGCGTCGGGTTTGTGCCATTGGAAGATCTGTTGGAGCCCATCATACTAATTGTAAGCATGGCTGTCAAAGCAAAGCGTAGAATGAGATCCGTACGTACATGCATATTCGTTATCGATCCTAGAGCCAGCAGATCGATAGAACCGCTTCACGCGATTACGTGCTGGGCCAGGTACGTGAACCCATGAAATATTTGCAATTGTCGGTAGAAGGGGACGCAAGAGTGATCGCACAAGGCAAGACGCACGGTGATCCATACATATGTTGGTCGGACCAGCGCCATCGTAGCGTTGCCGTTAGCATCGATCGCTGTCGTCCCTAGTTGCAGATGATCAATGTCCGATTGAAGGTGGAAACGGGGGATACTTTGCAGGGTCATAGGCGATGACTCTCACATGGGCTGGCGACCGGTGATATATCGAACGAATCGACACAGGATCCTCGATGATCGTGAAAAATATCAAGTTTCGTAGAGCGACCATGATGATTCGAGGTATCGGTGGAGACGCGCTGTGTATCGATGATGGAAAGACGTCTTTTATAGATGGAAGGCTGAATACGAAGCTGATTATGGATATGCCGTGTGATGGACAAAGTCCTTCTAACCCTGCACTGAATAGAAGCATGCGATGGATCTGAAGAATTGGAAGAGAGATAGATAACACTTACAGGAAAGATGACAATGATGATTTTAGCAGAGGAGATGGACGACGAGTCGATGACACGAACGAAGAAACTATGTCGAAGATCAGCGATCGATATCCCCGATTTTGTTGACATAGTACTCGCATTATGTAGATCGAGCTAGGTCTCAGAAGAACTGATATGGGCGTGCCTGGGAGGCTTCTGAGTGGCTGATAGTCTCTGTCTGCCTTCTCTGTTAAGATCACGGATATGAGCGCAATACGAAGTGTTACTTGCGGATGAATACTTACCTTTACTTCCACGTGCCTTGCAGCGGCTCTTGTGCTTCATGTGCACCAATAGTCTGAGTCCCGCGTCGGAATTGAATTAAAGAGGTTAATTTAAGGCTAGCGCGCCGTGATACATACTTTGATTGCTCTAGAGTAGCAATAGTGTGCCACAACGCAACTCTTCAGCACACCGCCCAAACCGTGCATCAAGTCCATCCAGAATCCTTATGATCTAGTAAGTAAAAATTTCCGGTTTCTGTATATCATCTTACTGAGCACATGCCAGAGGTGATTTGTGGCGGGCCCTTCCTGTTGCGGAGAGAGGCGTTATTTGTGAGTGAATCTGGGCTCACCGATATACCCCTTGCATTTGTTAGAGACCTGGAGTTCAGCATCCATGAGCAGCTTGACATTGCTAGACAATTTGGACCCACAAAAGGGTGGTCGATCTGTAAAGGAAGTAATTTGAGAATTGAACGTGCAAGCAAAACAGCCATGACGTGCCTCCTCGAGTAGTCTCCGTTCTTGTATGATATTTGCTATAGCCTTTTGTTTGATGCATTGTGCTTTATCAATGCATTTGAGGGCGTAAAGCTTTTGAGAACGCTTGTGTTCGACTACGCTGACCTAATCAGTCACTGGTTTGTGAGTGGCCATGCAGAGAATCAAAGATGGCTGACCTTACCTAAAGCGCCTTTGCCCACTGCTTTATGGAGGTCAAAATGAAAAAGATCGACTTCAGAATTAAAATCCACCGGTTCAGAAAAACAGCATCGCATGCAGCTCATCACAGGATCCATCGTTTGATTAACCAGCGAGCGAATATGGAAAGTCGGATATCAAACACACGTGCGGAATCGTTGCCTCTAGTTTTTCATATGGTTGTGACGTGGCGCCGCTGGGGTCGGATCAAAGTATGATGCACTAGGTTAGAGGTGTGCCTATGTCATTGCGGAGGTGCGTGTGGCGGAGGGCTTGCGGGTGCCGTGACCCGTGCATTGGATCGTAGATGTCGGAAGCCGAGAATGCGTGCTTGAGCTGCAGGATTTGGTGGGTTAGCTGTAAACTGGTTATACTATCGATGGCCCAGTAGTGCAAATCAGCACGGTAATGCAAATATACAAAAAAACAGACCCAACCTCTTGTGTGATTGCTGTCTAAAAAAATCAAGTATATCAGTAGTTGCCAAGAGAGTGAGTATCTAGAATTTCACATTGGTTAATGGAGTGTAGCGTTCTCGAGAAAATCAACAGTGCTTGTTGTGAACTCAAATTTGCACAAATGGTTCATATAGTGCCATGCCGAACATGTACATACTAGAGAAAGGTCAAAACAAGTACAGGGAAATATACTAGAACCTTCCTGCTATCCAACTGACCACATGCCCTGACATTACAGACACTTTTGTGCCATCAAAAGACTTGTGCAAATCACTACGAGCACAAGCGTGACACATCTGTAAAAGATTCAAACTCCGACGCGCTGACGCGTCCTGCTATCGAGCTCATTCAAACCAATATCAGCATATTACTACACGCGCTGTGCGCTATCCCAGCCTGGCCCTATGTCATATATTCCTACCTTTACATGATGCTTCACCGTGTCCAAACTTTGCAACGAGAGTAGTCAATTTGTTGAATCTGTTGTCCGTTTGAATGAGCGGCAGTTGCGCAAAGTATGACTAAGCGTGACATTGTGTGACACGCTGCAAATTTGAGGGAGAAAGACATGCTGTCGCGTTTGCACATATCTTGGTAGCGTAACATTGCAAAAAAAAATCTAGATTTTTGTGAGTAGATCTATAAGGTTCTAGCTACAGTTTGCACTAATTTTTAAGGCTCAAGGTGTTGCGGTTGAGTCGTGAAACAGTTGTGCAAATTGATTTGCACTACTGGGCCATCGATAGTATGACTTGAGCTGAAATACTTGCGAATATCATATGACGTAGAGGCATTTCCTGTCCCTTAATTGACATCAGTTCAGTGACGGACGGTTGGATCACGACCAACAGTTCTTCCGGCACTTACCGGCTAACCTCGACCTTGAACCTTTTTTGTCGCTGATCCGGATCTTACGCACTTACGGCCAGCCTATCCCTATCGATATCATCGATCATCGATCATCGATCATCCCTCGCGCAACTTGTCGAGATGCGCATTTGAGCTCTAGCGCTTATGACCATTTTGGCAAATGGTCATCTCACTGGCAGGAACTCGAACCGTCGTGTCGTCTCTTCCGTCGCGCGATTTTCATCCTCGGTGACGTTCTCGTCTCAATGTAAAGCGGCGACTCCGTTATCCATGATGGGGTCAACGAGAGTTTTGAGACTGTCTTCCATGTTTTTTCCTCGTTCCTCCTTGACTGAGTCAGAGTTGGAAGAAGTAAGTAAATCTTTGATAAATCGTGAATAGGTGCCAATGTCGACTGGCTTATCGTCGGACGCTGTTCACGCGTATCTTGATCTACTAGGTGATATCGAATGCACATATCATGGTGCCCCAAAAGTTCGCTGACTGCACACGGCCAATGAACTATCCGATACGTGCTGGTTTGCCCCTCCTCGTTGGTTTTCATTAATCCGCCTACCGCCTAATAACGATGTACAAACGTGCAAGCAAGGTCCGCCAGACAATCACGTTGCCCGATTGGAGTTTTTCACTAAGACAGTACAGCACACTTTCAAGAAATCATGAACAGGTGCGAGTATCGACTGAAGCTTGCAACTACTGATTGTTATTAGAAACGACCATGTCCCATTCAATGGACACTTTTCGGAAATTCGGATTGCCATTGTATCCTCCCAATGCAAATCACATCGCTCTCTGTAGATTTATCACTAACTACTGTCGTCGGAAACTGTCCATATGTATGTTCCTCAACCAGGAGACATGCAACGTGCACGTCACGGTGGCCCAAAATTTACCTGACTGGACTCTCGTGACAGACGAGTCCTCCGAAACGCGCTAGTTTGCCGAGGAGAAGTTTCAGACAGGGAAATCTTTCAAGAAATCGTGACTCGGGACAGGTGCGAGTATCGACTGAAGCTAACTACTACTGACCGTCATTAGAAATGATGCGTCTCCCTCAATGAACACTTTTTTTTCGGAAATTTGGACTGCCCTTGCATCCTACAAGCCTCCCAACACAAACTACATCGCTCTCTGCAGAGTTGTTCCCGACTACTGTAGTCAGAATGTGTTCACACATATTTTCCTCAACTCGAAGACATGTCACAGTGGCCCAAAAGTTAGCTGCCTGAACTCTCGTGACTGACGAGTCCTTCCGCACGCGCTGGTTTGCTCCTCCTCGTTTATTCTCATTAGTCTGCTGACCGCCTGATAAAGATGTGCCGACGTCCGCCCAAGTCACTTGATTGGATTCAAGCAAGAAAGTACACAGTCATCAGCAGGTTGGAATGTGCTACCTTTCCCTGATGGTCACCTCCGATCATAACTACTTCTTCTGTGGACAGTGGGCACGCAATGTTACATAGCCCTGTCCAAGGGTGTATAGCGCACCCTTTTCTGATGCTTCGACCCACTCCGTTACGGTTTCTTATCTGGCTTATCTGGTGCTATGCCGCAAGACAGCCCTTGTTCCATAAGAGTTATCGAAGGAGCTGTTACGCCCCGGGCTTGTACAGCAATGCCGAAGGGGGTACACGTGAGTACTTTGCTCAATCACATCAGGCTTAGACCTGATTGATTTGTTTCAGAACTCTTCAATTTATGCACGCCTACAAGAACAACCCAAAATTGCGTTGGAAATAAGCTTCCAACATCGCCAACGACTGACACTTTCCTGGTGTTCAAATAATCGCGTGCGTAATACTGGTTTGCAAATTAAAATTTACTTTGATGACTTCCTCTTCATGCTTGAGGTTGTACCGCAATACTGACTTCACACAATCAAGGGTCTTGAGATGCGGTCAATCAAATATCTGTTTCCATCATGCCCTTTTGGCGACAAAGCGCTCGATGGTGGTATATCTAGCACGGACACCGCGACTAAATCGTTATCTCCCCCAACATCACTCGCTCACACTCATCTCTCAAATATGACCTTTGTCTCAAATGATCCCAGTTGGTGGCCGTACATCGATGCGGTAGTGTTTTATAGCTATTGGATAGGTTTGTCGTATCAATTGGTGATGTCTCAACCTAACAACGACTTGCATTTTGCAGTTGCCGCCGGCGTCGTGGTGGCATATGACTGGGGTGAGCAGGACATATTTCTGATCCTGATGCCATTCTTATCAGATCTCCAGTATTAACAGTCGGACAGGAGGTAGGTTGTCCTTATCGCCAGAGCAGCTAACTCGCTGAGAATGGCGTTGTAGATTGAACTGATCTGGGTGAGTGACGGAGCCTCCTCATAAAAACAGGAGAATACGATGAATTCGCGATAGAGGCAACGCTGGTCTCTCATGACTGTGCTATATTTGCTTGTTCGTACCTCATATTATACTGTAGCGTGGTTGGCTGTTGTGCTGACTCGAAAATGTGCTAGATACGATATATTGGAATACCTTATTCTGTGTATGTATCGAGGCCAAAGACTGGTGTTCTGCTAATAGCTCATATCTGATGATTAGCGCCAATGTTCTGAGTATGTCTCATATGCAGTGTGTTTACTTCTTCTGACCGGAAGCACACAGTGAATATGCCATTGGTCTCGCTGACAGATACAGTGAGTATTCCGCAACCATCTCCCTTCTATTCGATTAATACACATATGTAGGGGTGAGTAAATTCTGACCATTGACCTTGATTGAACATAATGACTACACAGTTGTGAGTCCAGCATCTGATTCTAGTACGAGGTGATCACTGATTGGGTGTTTCAGGCAATATTCTGGGGTACGCATTAAATTGGACAAGTGTGGTCATGACTGCCATGCTGGGCGGTGAGTTGCAAAATCTCAGTGGTATTGACTCGACTAAAAGATGCTGCAAGTCATCATGATTGCTCGGTTACATGCCATGTATCAAGGATCCAGAACCATGCTTCTCTTCCTAGTTATTATCTTCCTGTCTGTTAACATCGCCTGTGTGGTAATCGCGGCAATAGGACTCAAGGCTGTTGTAGCGGGTAAGTTTTACATGCTGAGTTGCAGAACACAGCTCATTGGATAAATGCCAGAGGAGGCGATACTCTGTGGCATGCATATTTGCGGTTATAGCTATGAGGGGGATGTCCAGCTTCTGTTCTCAATGATTTGGATGCTCAACACTGTTTGGGAGGTCCTCGCACTGTGTCTTTCGGTCTGGATTGCTGTGAAACACTTCCGTGACATGCGACGCCTCGGCCCATCGACAGGATCGACGATCGGGGACTGTTTCAGAGTGCTGATACAATCTCACGTGCTTTATTTTGCGAGGTGAGCTTATAATTGAGAATGTGATCATCTTTTCTTGCTCAAATTCCGCGCGTGCTAGCTTTGCCAGTGTCTCTTGCTTGGAGCTTATTAGTCTCTCTCCAGGGTTCTGGGTGCGCTGACTTGTCGCTGACATCTGCTTATACTCACGGCTCATCATTTCTATAGAATTCAGATTCTATGGGAGTTATGATACTCAATGGTATTCTTCAAGTCTTAATAATCGTGCAGATGTTTGTATTGGGATCACGCCTCATCCTTAGCGTTCGAGAATATCACGCAAAACTCGTTGCCGGCTCCAACGCGGACACTAGCATGAATTCAATTGTCTTTCAGGAGCATGTACATATATCAACTAGCGGTACTGTGTAGGGAAATAGTTGCCGAGCATTTTGCAGGGAGGAGAGATGTGGTCGAGAATCCGTCGTAGTATTTATTAAACATATGGTACTTCGAAGTTTATTTAAGGCGACGTTTTTATATACAAACCCATTTCTTGCTGTATTTTAATCACTGGTGGATGTCGGTGAATAGCCCACCCGCACTTGCACCAAGTCAATCAGTATCCGAATAGCCTACTCACACTCGAACTGCATTACGCGGACGTCTAGCAAGCAACGCAATGTTTTATATGAAGCACTGAAATACGATGAGACTCGATACAAATTTCCCAGACAGCTAATTCTACGCGTGTGCAGAGTTCTGCTGTCTAAGCATACCAATGAAGATGAAGCGTTCGCAAAGCGTGCAGACCAGATGTCTGATAACTGATTAGATACTTTATCCATCCATCCATCAGCAAACCGGCAGGCACCTGCCTGCAACTGGTAGCAGCTTGGATATCCAGGTGGCGTTGCGTGCATGCGATTGCGAATTAAGCGTCGTGTTTGTGCCATTGGAAGATCTGTTGGAGCCCATCATGCTACTGGTAAGCATGGTCGTCAGAGGAAAGCATAGAATGAAATACATACGTACATGCATATTCATTACCGACACCGACCCTAGGGCCAGCAGATCGATAGAACCGCTTCACGCGATTACGTGCTGGGCCAGGTACGTGAACCCATGAAATATTTACAAATTGTCTGTAGAAGGTGAAGCGAGAGTGATCGCACAAGGCCAGACGCACGGTGATCCATACATATGTCGGTCGGACCAGCGCCATCGTAACGTTGTGTACATCATCCGTTGGCATCGATCACTGTCGTCCCTAGTGGCAGATGATCAATGTCCAATTGAAGGTGAAAATGGGGAGATACTTTGCAGGGTCATAGGCGATGACTCTCTTACGTGGGCTGGCGACCGGTGATATAAGCCTATGATGCACTTGGACGTAGTAGCACTGTCATCTAGCGAAAATATATCTGGCATTCCGTTCCTGGCGCGGATCGTGACTGCGTCTCCGTCCCAGACGCTACCGGGTGTGAAGTTCTCTGGGATGTTGAATTCGAGTTTGGCGGCGTCGGTGGTGGGCTGAGTGAGATGGGTTTGAAGGTGTAAGCTAGGTCCACGGAGGTCGATAAAACGCGATCAGTCACTTCTGGTAGCGTCGTATACTCATCGTGAAACGCAGACCCAGTAGACTTGAGCACTAAGAACACATGTAAACGCAAGCACAAGCTAGCACAAGGGATAAAGCTCACCCAAAAGATCGGTAATTCCCGAAGTCACTTTAGCAGAGAGCTTGTCTTTACCAGCAGAGGCATCGACCTGGGGTGAAAAAGAAAAAAAACAGAGAATGATAAGCTCTATATATACGTTGGATGGAGTGATAGAAGCGGAAGGAGTCAAGCATCTCGACCGAGTTTGCCGCAGCTCGGCAGCTGATGGCAAGGGAACGCTCCACCTCAGCGAACAACAGTTTTCCACTCCACCCGAATCCGAGAAGCATGGGACGAGTTAAGATCAAGATTAAAATTCGTACCTCGACCTCGACTGTCTGTTTATCGTCTCCGTCCCTAACGAACGAATGCGGGTGTGGATCCACGTTCCCACTCAAGGTGATACGAGACCAACGCAGTTTCTCCAGGGACACGAACGCACGGTGTATATGCGCATATTTGGAGACGAGGTATGTTCCTAGATGTAATGCGAATCGTTCTGGGCTGAGGATGTGTGGTGATATCTTGGCGAGATCTGTGGGTTGTTGTGTGAGTTGTTAGAGTTGACCATTGGGAGTGGACGCACAGTATGTGATGTTCTTGACTGGATGACGTGTGGTGAACATCGGCTAAATGATGGTATGGGTGTACATACTAGAATCGGTTGCGACGACGACAGAGTTGTCTGCAACGGTATAGCTGCATAACCACAATTAGATGGTGGAGCTCGTGATAGTGAGTGACTGACCTAGTCTCGATATCGCCTTCTAATAGGACAGTAACATTATATTCCACGACCTGGTGAAACTCTTTTCCCTTCACGACGCGAAAGACGCGAACGAGGTCTTTGCCATAACGAGCGCTTGTAAGAACTGATTCAGACATGATCGACAACGGTGTTTCCTGTCGCTCTAGGAGGTTTATGTACAGGATTGGAGGAATATCACACGCTATTATCAGAACTGATAAGCTAGCGTTTCTGAGTCAGCGTTTCTGATGAATGATCACGACTCTGATTTTGAGGCTATTATGGGGCACGATGTCTATCTCATCTTCTACCTTTAAATCGACTACATAAGCCCCAAGTCGCTGTGTTCCCAGATTCGACTCTCCACTGGACTCCAACCTCGAAACAGCAATTTCCCAACCGCAGATAGCCTTGCTCCATCTTCCATCTTCCATTCCAACCTGTTCCGGACTTCGGAGCGACAGTTCCCGTGCGAACTGCTTATCGCGAGCCCTGGGTCATCTGGACATTACTCGATGGTGCCATTCCTTGCACGCGACCATCGTCGAAATTGCATCATCCAGGTTTTATTCCCAAGGGCGTCCTTGTTCCTGATGTACGATGGGGAGCTCTGATACATGGGTAGTTGTGGAATTCATCGATGGGGAGATACTGGCTGCGTATATCGCTGATTGGACCCTGGGCAGTTACAACCGTCAGCTTCATCGTTTGCAGAGGTCTGTGCCAAATTTTGTCTATTGCAACGCACGACAAGAACAATGGCGCCATGAGACGGTTTGTTTATCGGACTTTGGCGATGCACGTACGAGGTGGAATCATTTTTCGGTGCGACTTTAGTAGCCTGCCCATTAAATTGCTGAGCATGATCAAGGTCCGTTAGATTAAATGCATATGGGCGAGATAAGATTTCGACTAAACAAAATGGAATCTTTTGCACCATCGAAGATGATCAATCGTGGAATGATCATCGAATCAGACGACCTAGACTAAGTTAGTCACAAAACGAGAAGAGAGCTACACAAGGGCCTCAAACACAAACAAACAATGGTCGAAATTACTGGTCTCCATAATCTACCTCCACTTATGCGTCATGCACACAATGGCCATCAACATGAGCCTTTACGATCAGAAATCAAGCTTCCGGCGTGTTGCAGGTATCCTATTTCGCATGTGCGATTTCTGGGTGGTGTCTCATAAGTACACAACAGATATAATTAATGAATCAGGATCATGTGTCTACTGGCAACAGTGCGATGCCTTTGTTCACCGCCCCGACATCACTCCGCTGCACACTTATTCAAGTGCATCATGGTGCGCCGGATATAGTGAGTTACATTTATTCTGCTTCGACCTACTCTGTGTTACGGTTTCTTGTTTGACATATCTGGTGCTATGCCGCAAGATGGCCCTTGTTCGATAAGAAGTATCGAAGGAGCTGTTACGCCTCATGCTTTTACAGCAAGGCCGAAGGGGGTACACGTGAGTACTTTGTTCAATCACACCACGCTTAGACCTGTGTTAGATTAATTTCTTTCAGAATTTTTCGATTTATGCAAGCCTGCAACGAGAACAACCCAAAATCGCGTTGGAAATAAGCTGCCGACATCGCCAACGACTGACACTTTCCTGGTGTTCAAGTAGTCGCGTGTGTTATACTGGTTTGCAAATTAAAATTTACTTTGATGACTTCCTCTTCATGCGTACCGCAATACTGACTTCACAGAATCAAGGGTCTTGAGGCGCGGTCAAATATCCGTTTCCATCATGCCCTTTTGGCGACACAGGCGCTGGACGGTGGTATATCTAGCACGGATACCGCGACTAAATCGTTAACTCCCCCAACATCACTCGCTCACACTCATCTCTCAAATATGACCTTCGTCTCAAATGATCCCAGTTGGTGGCCGTACATCGATGCACAATTTTTTTATACCTATTGGACAGGTTTGTCGTACCAATTGGTGATGTCTCAATCTAACATTGACTTGCATTTTGCAGCCGCCGCCAGCGTCGTGGTGGCATATGACTGGGGTGAGCAGGTCGTTGATCTGAAACTGCTGCCATTCTTATGATAACTCTAGCATTAACAATTGGACAAGAGGTATGTCGACCTTATCGCCAGAGCAGCTAACTCGCTGAGAATGGCGTTATAGATTGAATTGATCTGGGTGAGTGACGGAGCCGCCTCATGAAAACAGGAGAATACGATGAATTCGCGACAGAGGCAGCGCTGGTCTCTCATGACTGTGCTGTATTTGGTTGTTCGTACCTCAGTATTATACTGTATGCGTGGTTGGCTGTTGTGCTGACTCCAAAATATGCTAGATACGCTATATTAGGAATACCTTATTCTGTGTATGTATCGAGGCCAAAGATTGGCGTTGTGCTAATAGCTCGTATCTGACGATTAGTGTCATTGTTCTGGGTATGTCTCATATGCAGTGTGTTTGATTCTTCTGACCGGAAGCACACAGACTCTACGCCAAATGTCTCGCTGACAGATGCAGTGAGTATTCTGCAACCATCTCCCTTCTATTTGATTGATACACATATGTAGGGGTGAGTGAAATTCTGACCATTGACCTTGATTGAACATAATGACTACACAGTTGTGGAGTCCAGCGTCTGATTCTAGTACGAGGTGATCCACTGATTGGGTGTTTCAGGCAATATTCTGAACTACGCAACTGAATTGGACAAATGTGGTCATGACTGCCATGCTGGGCGGTGAGCTGCAAAATCTCAGTGGTATCGACCCGACTAAAAGATGCTGCAAGTCATCATGATTGCTCGGTTACATGCCATGTATCAAGGATCCAGAACCGTGCTTCTCTTCCTAGTTATCATCTTCCTGGCTGTTAACATCGCCTGTGTGGTACTCGCGGCAATAGCACTCAAGTATATGGTAGCAGGTAAGTTTTACATGCTGAGTTGCAGAACACAGCTCATTGGACAAACACCAGAGGAGGGGATACTCTCTGGCGTGCATATGTGCGGTTATAGCTACGAGGGGGATGTCCAGCTTTTGGTCTCAATGGTTTGGATGCTCAACACTGTTTGGGAGGTCCTCGCACTGTGTCTTTCGGTCTGGATTGCTGTGAAACACTTCCGTGAGCTGCGACGCCTCGGCCCATCGACAGGATCGACGATCGGGGACTGTTTCAGAGTGCTGATACAATCTCACGTGCTTTATTTTGCGAGGTGAGCTTGTAATTGAGCAAGTGATTATCTTTTCCTGCTCAAATTCCGCATGTGCTAGCTTTGCCGGTGTCTCTTGCTTCCAGCTTATTAATCTCTCTCCAGGGATCTTGGTGCGCTGACCTGTCGCTGACATTTGTTTATACTCACGGCTCATCGTTTCTGTAGTATTCAAGTTCTACTGCAGCTATGATATTTACTGGCACTCGTGTTGTTTTAGAGGCCGTGCAGATGTTTGTGTTGGGACCACGCCTCATCCTTAGCGTTCGAGAATATCACTGCAAAACTCGTTGCCGGCTCCGACGCAGACACTAGTATGAATTCGATTGTCTTTCAGGAGCATGTACATATATCCACTAGTGGTACTGTGTAGGGAAACGTTTACTGAGCATTTTGCAGGGAGGAGAGATGTGGTCGAGAATCCGTCATAGTATTTATTAAACATATGCTGCTTCGAAATTTATTTAAGGCGACGTTTATGTATACAAATCCATTTCTTGCTGTATTATTATCACTGGTGGATGTCGGTGAATAGCCCACTCGCACTTGCACTGAATCAACGAGTATCCGGAACGTCTAGCAAGCAACGTAATGTTTTATATTCAGGACTGAAATACAGCGAGACTCGGTATAGATTGCCCAAACAGCTAATTCTACGCGTGTGCGGAGTTCTGCTGTCTGAGCATACAGATGAAGATGAAGCGTTCGCAAAGCGTGCAGCCCAGATGTCTGATAGCTCATTAGATACTTTATTTATTTATCCATCCATCAGCAAACCCGCCTGCACCTGGTAGCAACTTGAATATCCAGGTAGCATTGCGCGCCTGCGACTACGAATTAAGCGTCGGGTTTGTGCCATTGGAAGATCTGTTGGAGCCCATCATACTGCTGGTAAGCACGGCTGTCAGAGCAGAGCATAGAATGAGATACATATGAACATGCATATTCGTTATCGACACCGACCCTAGGGCCAGCAGCCAGACGCACGGTGATCCATACATACGTCGGTCGGACCAGCGGCATCGTAGCGTTGTGTGCATCGTCCGTTGGCATCGATCACTGTTGTCCCTAGTAGCAGATGATCAATGTCCGATTGAAGGTGGAAACGGGGGATACTTTGCAGGGTCATAGGTGATGACTCTCCCATGTGGGTTGGCGACCGGTGATATATCGAACAAATCAACACAGGATCTTCGATGATCATGAAAAGGATCAAGTTCTGTAGAGCGACTATGATGATTAACAGTCCACCCGAATCCGAGAAGCATGGGACGGGAATAAGATTAAAATTCGTACCTCGACCGTCTGTTTATCATTCCCGTCCCTAACAAACGAATGCGGGTGCGGATCCACGTTCCCACTCAAGGTGATACGAGACCAGCGCAGTTTCTCCAGGGACACGAACGCACGGTGTATATGCGCGTACTTTGAAACGAGGTATGTTCCTAGATGTAATGCGAACCGTTCGGGACTGAGGATGTGCGGTGATATCTTGGCGAGATCTGGGGGTTGTTATATTGTGTGAGTTGTTAGATCTGATCATTGGGGGTGGACGCACAGTATGTGATATTCTTGACTGGATGACGTGTGGTGAGCATCGGTAAAAAGATAATATAGGTGTACATACTAGAATCGGTTGCGCAATGCACGCGACTATCGTCGAAATGGCATCATCTTGGTTTTATTCTCAAGGGATGGAATTGACGTTCCTTGTACCTAGACGGCTCCCTCTGATACATGGTTAGTTGTGGAAGATATCGATGGGGAGATACTGGCTGGCTGCTACGAAGGTTCAAACCTGCACGTTGATTGGACCCTTGGCAGTTATAGCCACCAGCTCCATCGTTTGCAGAGGTCTGCTCCAAAGTTTTGTCGATCACTGCGCACGACAATATCGGGAACAGACTGCTACAATGCAGGTCCCTCTGCTTCTTGTGACAAGTTGATGGAATGGGTGAAGATGGACGTGTCCCTCGATGGTCCTCGTTTCGAAAACTCGTGGGCACAGGTCTTCACCTAGGAATGTTTTATTGGCGTGCGATGGAACGGTTTGTGTTGAATATCGCATCGTGGAGTGATTCTAGATCCATCGTGTGGTAACACATGGCCCTTTTTACGAAAAGCGCAGAGGAGTACTACGAGAGGAATGTCAGTAGGTGGCGCGAATCCGATGTTAGTAGTTTGCACCAATGTAATGATGCAATTGATTGCGATTGCGATGAAGCTGCACCTCCAAGACCGATTTCACATACAAGTCACTGCACGCAGCGAAAAGATAAGATCAGCGGCCAGAACTCAGCCTATCTGACAAATTGGAAGAAGGACGACCCTAGGCCATCAGTGAATTCATGAGTCCTTGATTTGGTAGCCGTGGGAAGTATAGGATGATATCATTATGCTACGGCTGAATATACCTATGTATACGACAATAAATATTAGTTGTCGGTACATAGCCATGAATCTCTAAAAATTCATTTTACCATGAGGAGTTCGCGACAAGATCACGACATTGCGCCGTCGCAGCAATCATTGTGCAATAGCATTGTTAAGTCATATTTGTTGACTCATACCATATCCCTTCATTTATATTTTAAACTACCAAGTGATATAAGACTTTATCGTGGAAAGAACCGTTAGCACTTGTAACCTAATTTATATTCATATGAGAGTTTCAACCAGCGAGGTATGATGGTGTAATTAGGTACCGTTTGTTGAGCAACATCATATTACCACATTTATGTTTGACTTACAAAACTATATAGATCGGTTCAAATATTGCGTGAATTACAATGTCATCCAAGATCATGCACGTGACCTTCACCTTAGCCTCAAATTTTACCTTAGAATTTTCGGACAACCTCAAATCATGTGACCAGCGCAAGTGGTTGAAATTGATTTGTCATTGTTTGCGCAGGACAGAAATTTTCACGCAAGTTCCTTTCAATCCTTCTTCCACCGCTACTACCACCACCTCTCGACTCATTCCTCCCATTCGTGGTGGACCCTCCCTTCCTCGTGGTTCCTCCTTGGCCATTCGTGGTGGCCCCTCCTTTTCTCGTGGTTCCTCCTTGGCCGTTTGTGGTGGTCCCTTCCTTCCTCGTGGTTCCTCCTTGGCCGTTTGTGGTGGTCCTTCCCTTCCTCGTGGTTCCTTCCTGGCCGTTTGTGGTGGTCCATCCCTTCCTTATGGTTCCTTTGTGGTCCCTCGTGGTGGTCCTTCCCTGGCCTTTTCTCGTGGCTCCTTCCTGGCCTTTTCCCGCAGTTCCTTCCTGGCCTTGGTCCCTCCCTTCATTCATTACCTCTCCGCTATCTTTCCCTTATTTTCTTTTTGTCCTGTAACTACAGATGTATTATTTAAATATAAATAAAATTATTTTGCTTTACAAAATGAGCGCTGAGGTTGAGAATAATTTGGTGCTGGTGATAAAATGGCAGGTAGTTGCAGTCAATCTGTCATGCTGGCGCTTTTGGTAGTTCTGTCTAACTTACTCCAGGTAGTATCACATTGACAGATATCATATAAATTTTATGGTTAGATAAAGCATTGTAAAGCATTGTATTTTCGGGTCAATTATTTGATGCTTCTGAGTTGTGAACCTCCCTTTCGTTATGGCATTTCTTAAAATTTTATACAATATTCAGGAACGCATCTTTCCTCTATAAGGCCAAACATAACAATGTGATTGTCGATAGCAAAATTATGCTAGTTCTTGTGATTATGTACTATATATTGTTATTTATTGCTATCTACTTTCCTCACGAGTTCACTGATGTAGCTGACTGCATGACCGTATAAACATGTGCTTCAAAAGCGCTAGCTCATCACAGGATCCATCGTTTGATTAACCAGTGAGCGAATATGAAAATCGGATATCAAACTCACATGCAGATTCGTCATCAGTGAACTCTAGAAAAAGTTAGAAAGTCATATATAGCAATACATGGTACACAATCGCACAAATCAGCATAATTCTGCCATCAATCATTACATTACTATGTTTGACCTTGTAGAGGAAAGGATGGTTCTCCATTTTCATATATACACTTGCGATGTTGAAGGTGCGCGTGAAACTTAGCATCTCCCATAGAACGGGGAGGTGTTCACTGAGTGAGCGGCAGCAAATTTGCGTCCAGCTCGTAACTTTGATGCCATCTCCTCGAAATTCTTAATGTCCTTCAATTATGGGATGATGGTCCAAGCAGTATCCAAGTTACTATGTTTTTCAGGGGGCAACAATATGTTTACTGGGTGCACAAGAATAAATGTATGTCCTACGGTGGATGACGGTCCTATTTTCTTGTAATAACCAATGTTTGTCCGCTAGATATCATTTGCGAATACGTGTGAAAAAGCGATACTCTTGCATGATAGCCGAGATGCGTGCACCAAGCTAGTGAGTGCCAATTTATTGTGAGTATCTCATAACTGGACAGCTGTATCCATTGGCGACACGTCTCAAAGAGGTAGTGTCGTTGCGCAGACCCTGTACTTTCACGGTGTAGTACCTTGGTGCGAAACTTGAAAGTAGTGAGTAATGGTTCAATTGCGTACCTTGCTTAATATTTAACGACGTATCGTGTTACAATTAACATCATTTCTTCACTTGTGACGCATCCAAAAGAGGTCGCATCGCCGCGTAGATCCTGCACTTTCACGGTGTAGTACCTTGACACGAAAGTTGAAAGTAGTGAGCACTGGTTCACTGACACACCTTACTTAGTTCTTGCGTCATGATCAGCACCATTCCTTCACTTGTGACACATCCAAATGAGATCGTGGCGTTGCGCAGACCCTGAACATTTATGGTGTAGTAAGTTTGCGCGGGAATCGAGCATAGTGAGCAACGGTTCACTGAAGTGCGTTGTTTAACATTTAACAAGGATCTGGGGTGTGCACCCCACAACAGTACCATTGGGTAATTTTGCGCCATACGAGAGGCATTCTGTACGCGTGCATTCGCATGCTTGGTGGCTTAGCTTTTCATTTGACAACGCAATGCAGAATGTGTGCAAGTAATATCATTAAAAGTGGAGGCTACTACTGTTTGGTAATTGGTTGATAATTGCTAGCATAAGATGTGAACTACTCCGAATCAAATTGAGCATCATCCAGTCGCGCCCTCTGCAATGTGAGAGCATTGACGGACATCTTGGCCTTTGCCGTATCACTGAGTTCTGCACGCTGGCTAGTTCCAAATACTTTTCTAATAAATCGGGGTTAATAAAACGAAAGCTGTTGGATTGTAATCAGATATACCTTGTCCACCATGCCAGGAGCCGATCAATGTTGCGCCGCGCGACTCGACCAGGGGGGCGTTCAAAAAAGTCTACAATGATGTACCAGAACTGTATGTAATCAAAGTCGCTGTCTACTGACCGCCATGAGGTCACTGACGACAGTGTGAAGCGCAACTGCACGTAGTATAGGTTGTTAGCGCTCGGTAAGGACAAAAAAATACCACTGACTTGACAGGATACGTATGCGATCGAGCGAGCTGAGACTTTTTGCATCTTGATGATTTGTGCCACATGAATTTTGACTTTCTTGCCAGAAAAATCCTTCTTCGTGCGTCTGTTGTTTTCGATGATGTTAGCGCCATCCCCATTGCCGTTTACTTCCTTTGCGGAGGAAGGAGATGTAAAAATAGCTTTGAAGGCCTGCAAGAAATGAGATCTTTGTGATGCTATTGATATATACCGAACCTGAACCAGCAGCGTGCTTTTGAAGAGGCCTTCCTCGAGATTGTTCTGATCGGCAGTATATCCTGCGTATAGGAATGCTGGCCATGACATTTCCGTTACGACAAAGCCATCAGTGCGATCCCTAATTCCAGCCCTGACACTAGTGAACAGTCAGTGTCTCACGAGATCCTGAACAGAATGGCTTACGTTGGGTCATTCCAGTCTAGCTCCGTTGGGCAGAGTAGTTTGCCACACGCGTTGTTGGTGAATCCACAGCAGAATTTATCTTCGGGGTCGACTGGAGGATTGGGCTTGAGCTCGCGGTTGACCCAATCAGGGACGAGACTCTTGAGCTTCGAGGTGTCGTCTCCTCAAGCACCGTCGGCGCCCTGTCTAAGCTGAATGATGATTTAGCACAAGGTGAATCATTGACACCGGCGAATCTCACCTTTTTCAACATGTGTGTGTAATCATCGTGCTCCATGTTCGAAGCTTTTTGATGAAACCATGGAAGGACGTTGTTCAGGACTATGTACCCGGTTTGCAAGTGATCTTGACTGTTAGCAAATCGGTGAGCAACTCTCGTGAGGCAGTGATGGAATACTGACTCGATGGTCATATCGTGATCGTCGTCCTCGCGATCGCACCGCCGATCGTTCTCGCCTATCAAGTCCTCAATGCTGTCAAATAATGTAACTATCCGTCGGATAGCTTGTCCTTGTGACATAATATAGTCTATCTCCCTGGAAATATTGAGCGTACCACACTACATCATACGAATGATAGCGTTCAGACCTTTTTTTTACTGCCTGTCCTGACTCGAGCACTTGCAACTTCTCCTCCAGGTCAGCAATTTTCCGCCTATGTCGAGCATTATCGGATGTGGGCACTGTGGTTGAGGACGATGCTGAAGCAGGCTGCGAGGCCTGAGAGGATGCTCCAGACTGCAGGTTCTCCTCCGCCTGGGACATGAGCAACGACTCGGAAGGGGAAAGAGAAATAAGGGAGAAGGTAGGATAAGTTGGACTTCATGCTGCTTCCGCTTTATTTAATGGCGAGCCAAGCCCCGGCAAAGACGGCTGCCCAAAATGGACACCTGTACATAAACAATATGTTTACTTCTTGAAGAGCGACGTTCAAGTTTGGAATAGTGCAAAGAAGTCATATGTGGTGCTCGCTTCCGCGAAGTTAGCGAGTACTATTGAAGGAAAGTAAAGAGTAAATATGCACCTCCTGAGTGACCGTGACGATGCGGGTCGTATGATCGTCGGAGAACCCTCCTTTCCTCTACGAGTTCAAACATGGTAAGGTAATGATCAATGGTTGAATTATCCCGATGTTGTGATTATGACTTTCTAACTTATTCAGGAGTTCATTGGTGCTTTGTGCCAGGAGCCCGAGTCCAATTTCAATATCATGATCGCTTTTCCGAGTCCAGTGGAGCTCGAGTCGCTTAACTAGTAAGGATGCCGTGGCGCTTGCTCAAAGTGAGATCGTTGTCAATTGATCTATGCCATTATGTTAATCTGACATCCTAGCACAGTAGAGACAGAACTAACATCAGTTACACCCTCACATCATTATGTCCAACCGATTCCCACCCATAAACAATCTCTACGACGTCCCACTTGACCAATGATCTCATAGTCGAAGTCCCGCAAACGACGCCGGATAAGCCGCACGATAACTTGAAGATGCCACACTACAGTCTACAGGTGACATCTCGGGATGATATGCCAGAGAAAGCACACCCACAAAAGGCCGCAGAGCACAGGATGAACTGTCCGCCAGCTCAAGGTGGAGATCTGGCTGCGGCGGGCATAGCACTGGGAAATGCAAGATTGAAGGATAGTAGTAGCTGAGCTGGAATGAATCAAGTCCAGTTGATCTCCGACAAAAACGTCGCGTGACCTCGATAAGATAACGATAAGGATTTTATTCGAGTGAAAGAAAGACTCAGTCGAAGCTTTGCGAACCTGGGAGCAACTCATCTCTACCGGTGTGACAGCCTTTGTTACATGCAAATGTGATACGAACAATATCTTGGCTTGCAATGTACCACGAATTCTAACTAGTATGCGATCGAGGTGTTTATATAAGATGAGAATGTGTGATGAGAGCGAACAGCCAAACATTTGTCGCCTTCAGACTTCTGGGGTGCCATCCACATGGGGGTGGATAGGACTGGAAGGCTCGTTGTCTACGCTAGCGTTCTTGGCTGCTTGTGAACGACTCCAAGCCAGTTGGTGGCAAGTTAAATTCAGGCTTCGGCTGGCTGCTAAACCGCATGCCAACGGCCCTGCAACAGCTCGGGTAACGGGTGGGCCTTCTTCAGCAGACGAGTTATCATACGGTCCAAACTCTTCGTCTGTAACCCATCTGATTGACTGTCCACCGTCTGGGTAATGTTCATGCATCATTGTCTTCCTTTTGGAAAGATTCTTACGGCGCCCATCAGCCGATCCCGACGTCTGCAACATCTCAACATACATCTCTGCAATGTTGCGGGCGCGTTCGACGTCATACAACTTCTCTCGCAAATCAAATAGTTGTGAGTGAAGAGAGTCAATTCGGTTCTGCGAGTCTCGCAGCTGACGCTGGGCCTGTGTCGTGACTCCGAGTCCTAGTCGGAGTTGAGTATTGGCGACAATCAGATCCTGCCGGACTCGTCCTTCATCGCAAGATCGCTGTGCAGCGAAATGGATATTCAACACAAATCCGACCACTGACACTGACAAAACTCACCTTTCTTGGCATGTGCAAATGATCGCCGTTCAGGGCTACATAATTGAGTCCAATTCGCAAACGATCATGCCTTTGGTAACAAACTGGTGAGTAATTTTTACAAGGCAGAGGTGAAAAACTGACCCGATGATGAGACTCACGCTGCGGCCATCGTCATTTTTGTGATCGTTCTCACTTGGTAAGTCTTCGATACTATGGTCAAGCGATGTCATTTGCCTGGTGAGTCTAGGTTGTCCTTGGGAATTTCCCCCCACTGAAAACATGAAGTTTAGAGAACCAAACTAGATGCAGCGGCGGAAATCATACCTTTTCATCGCGTGGCCTGACTCGGACTCAAGCACTTGCGGCTTCTCCTCTTCTACTGTGACTAGTAGGTCAGAGATTTGTTGTTTCTGTTGAGTATTCTCAGACGTCGTCACAGCTGTGGACGACTCTGTGATAGGCCGCAAGGTGTCTCCCACCTGGGACGATGTTCTAGGATGCGGGTTGTCTTCAAGTTCCATCAGCATATGAGCTTGAGCAACGAGAAAGGAAGAAAAGGATAGATCGAGGCGAAAGTAGATCAACTTCTTGCACTGGCTCCTGCTATCGTTATTCCTACTTAAACACCAGAGCCAGAGCCATGACACATTGACTCGGACGCTTTCCATGTACTAGAAGCATGCGCTGGAAGTGGTCTGTAATTCTGAACAGGAAGGAAATTTGTGACGTTAGAGCTTAGCGCTTAATCAGTAGCAAAATCATTTTGGACACTGACTCCCAACTGGGAAAAGGATTTTTTCCCCCGCAGAATCATCCCGATGATCAAATCTTTGGGCCGCCAATCAACAAAAATGACTGGCTCGACTAGTACTAGTACTACTACTCGAAAATGTACCATGGCCAGTAGTGTCGTGACCGCCGTCTGGTACACGGGTTAGGTGATGACATCTTGAATTGCGAAGCTTGGACCTGCCAATTGTTTTCTTATATACACTAGCAATGTCGAAGATGCGCGTGAAACCTAGTATCTTCCATAGAACGAGGAGGTATATACTAAGTAGGCCGCAGTAAATTTGTGTCCTGCTCATAACTTTGACGGCGATTTCAGGTGAGTTCTGCGCTATCTTATACTGGCGAAGATAATAATCATGATGCACTTCTAAGTTAATGAGTTGAAGACAATATTACTTGAGTATCAACTATGATCTTTTTGGCACATGCCAAACAACATCTGATCAAAGATCAACCTTCGTTCTCCAACCAGGGAAGTAATGTACTCTAGATACCAGTAGTAAGCCACCTCAACTTCGTTGGTCTCAAAGTTGTCAGCAACTGCATTGGTCCCAGCCTGATTGTCCGCATTTCCGTAACTCGTCACAACACGTAGCTGCTGAAAAAGCAAAGGCATGTGTAAAACGGGCTTGCCAGTTACCTGTGTCCTTGCAAAGGTATTTTGAGTATTCTTTGTTGATAGCACATAATCCAACAGCACAATAACAGAAGAGTGTCCCAATGGCGCCTGGACTGTGCTGACGTGACCGTCCTCCGAAAGCCGCTGAGATAAATCATAAAATGTTAGGGACAACGTAAATTATGTTTTTAAATCACTTACCTGGATAGCTACATCCAAAGCTGTAACATCCTCCACGAGATTGTCAATCCTTGCTGTTTGCGATGCTTGCATTTCCGCATGAGTCATCAACAGTTCCTCTAAAGACTGGTGTGTTGCAAGTACGATGATCGGAGCCCCCTTCTGGAAGTCAGAGTGAATGGTCTTCACGGTTCCCTTCAGCTTGCTGACCAGACGCTGACCATCCTGTGTCGTACTCCATTGCTTAAGGTGTGCTTTTGGTTTGTTAATAAGTCGCATAACAATGAATCGGTAGAAGTAAATACCGTCGTCAGGGCTGATTGTGGCCTCAAGTGATGCAACCGCCATCGTAGCGATTTCATTCACCTTTGGGAAAAGGCCATTCTCGAATGTCCTCTGTACCATTTCCGTACATGCCAACTCCTTCAAACCATCGAGTACACCCGGCTTGAAGGGATCTAGTTTGCGTTCCTCACGCGTTCTTGTGGGGCGTGCATTGCTTTGCATCACCAAAAACTGTGAACTCCTCGCTATCACACTTGTGACTCGTGCGAATACTCCTGACGCAACACAGATTTTCGGTTATATTCGCTTGGAATGGGTCAATGGGAGACTCCGAATGAGGGTGTCGAACAAAGGAGGGCAAAAAGGTCGAGACGTCGGATGATGAGACGCCTGCCAATGCAGCTGTGGGGGAGAGCCTGGAGTTCGAAACCTCCATGATGCGCAGGCACTGATGCGGTACGGAAGCTTGCCACTGGGGCAAGCAAGGGGGAATCAACATTGAGTTCAAATCTCCAAATTGCGCCGGAATGACTGCCACTGCGGCTGTGAGGGGAAGTGCCCGATTTCGAGCCTCCAAGTTGGAGCGACATTGGCTGTGGGGCATGCGCCGGCAACTGTGGTAATGAGGGAGGGATTCGCCCTGAGTACGGGCCTCTAACTTGCGCCAGTGCTGGCTGCCATTGCGGCTGTGAGGGGGGAGCCCTGATTTTGAGCCTCCAATTTGAACGGACACTGGCTGTGGGACATGCGCCGGCAACTGTGATAGTGAAGGGGGAATCGGCCCTGAGTTCGGGTATCCAAATTGCGCCGGCACTTGCTGCCACTGCGGCAATGGTATAAGCCCTGGGTCAAGCGAGCCTCCCATTTGGGCCGATACTGGCTGTGGTACAGGTGCCTGCAACTGTAGCAGCGAGGAAGGGATTGGCCTTGGGGTTGAACCTCTAGCCGGCACTTGCTGCCACTGCAGCGATGAGGAGGGGATAAGCCCTGAGTTCAGCGAGCCTGCCATTTGAGCCGACACTGGCTCTGGTACATGCGCCTGCGACTGCGCAGTGAGGGAACGATTTGTCCTGAGTTCGAGTTTCAAAATTGCGCTGACATTGGCTGTGACATGGGCGCCTCTGAGTCGAAGCCCGTGTAACCGCTGCC
>JABBWB010000291.1:0-54566 GCA_016628085.1 Suillus occidentalis
CCTAGATTTACAACAGTATGAAGGCTGAATTTTCGGTCATGTGTGAGGAAAAGATCGTGCAGTGATGGCCCAAGGAGGCCAAGAACCAAAGCATGGTATGTTGACTCCACCGAACCACAGAGCGTGGGGTATCCCAAGTCCACCTTCAAGTCATTTCAGGATGGTGTATTCGCGCTGTACAGAAGATGGCTGGCCTGTAGTGATGGATTTGAGTTTGATGCAAACTGCATCATCATTGATGATGTTCCGAGCGTGGTATACAACAGCTAAGTAGGGTCCATAGCATGTTAATTTTTTGCAATTGTAGTCAGCTTGTGAACAACATACCGTATGAACCAGATCCCAAAACATCTCCAAGTCTGAATCTACCATCGACTCGTATCGGGACCTTGTGGTTCATGGTGGATATACTATGGGATAACTTGAGCCTCAAGGCCACGAGGAGTAACAGTGAAACTAACTGTGAATGAGACTTCGACACAGACATGAACGTATTTATAAACCAGCTTGAGCTGGCCTCAAGCCAGCTCGAGCCACTGTTGATTATTTTTGGCTCGCAGTTGGTTCGTGGGACTACAGGCGGCTAACAAACCAGACCAAACTATACATGAGTAGCCTGGCTCACTAGGATAGCCAAAATACAGGCAAACCGATACACGCCGGGCCGGAGCCGAGCTGCGGTTGTACTAAATGTACCACCACAAAATCCTTGCTCGGCCAATGAAAATAAGAGAGCACTCCATGGACTTGACAACAGCAGTAAAGTGGTATGCAGCATGGGCGTCATTAATTCATTCACGGCATTGATGCCAAGTTCAAGTTGACCGCGCAGATATGCCTGATGTGCAATCAGTGTCAACACTGGTATTATGATGAATTGACACACCTGTAGCAACTCATCAAAAAAGAGCAGATGCCTATGCCCTCGACCATCAGGAAAACCTTCCCATGCTAACTTAGAGACAAATAGACATAACACATCTAAGTCAGATAAACTATGACAAGTTAGAGGTAGACCAGACTCCTACCCAGTCGGCAGTGTGTAGAGAGCCACATCCTAATAGCCACGCTGTGCAAATACAACCACACATAGTTTTTCCGAACTAATTCCGACTTTTTGTTGGGCTCTAACACACATAGCCGACTGGCACAACTTGACGTGGCGTAAGATTATGGTTTGTTTGTCTCTCCGTAAAATCTAAGTTTTTTTGGGAAGTTGTCCACCGGTGTCCGCATTTTAATAAATAATATATATTAAATAGGTTTAAGAGAAGGTATGCAATGAGGTGCCGCATGTTGAACATGCTGCACCTTGAGGCTACTAGATCAAGAGCATGGTTGGCACAAATTAGAGTGATTTTTCTTTCCCCATGCAAGCCGCTAATTCAATCAGCAACATATTGTATGCCCTTCACGCCAATCAGTTATCTGTTGCTGGCTTTGTGCAAGGTCTACTGAATAGCAAAGAGCTGCATCATCACATTGGGCGCGAGTCACTGCTTCGCAATGCCAGAAACATCTGTTCATTGTTCTATCATCAAGAGAGCCACGAGTCAGTGTCAAAATGGGCAATTGGAACAGCCACAAAGATAATGTGCAGAGAAGTTACCGACCTGAGCCACGAGCGGCATGGGCTACATTTCAAGGCAAGCGCAGCAACGGTCGAGCAGCTCGAAGGCCAATTTATGGAGATGATGGCAACAAAAATGCGCACTGTAACTCCACTGTTGTGGGGCCTCATCAGCGCTCTCCTTGACTGCAATCAGGACCACAGCTGAGTCGAGCTGCCAGGTACATGGAGTGAATCCGAATGAAGTTTCAACGAGCTTCTTGAGATCATCGAAGGCGGGGACTTCATACTGCAAGGCCGACATGACACTACTAGCGCAAAGAATGATGCATATTGACACATATCTCAAAAGAATTAATTTTAATACTGACATCTCAACTTCCGACCACCGGAAACTTAGATTTTACGGAGAGACAAACAAACCATAATCTTACGCCACGTCAAGTTGTGCCAGTCGGCTATGTGTGTTAGAGCCCAACAAAAAGTCGGAATTAGTTCGGAAAAACTATGTGTGGTTGTATTTGCACAGCGTGGCTATTAGGATGTGGCTCTCTACACACTGCCGACTGGGTAGGAGTCTGGAGGTAGACATGATAATGTTCATATCATACAAACAATTATTGCAAGTTTATAAAGTACTATCTAGGGGTCACAAAATTATGCTTATCTATGTAAAAATTAATGAAAAATGTATCACATTCCTCTTTCGAAGGAAATGGAGTGAACCACTCAACATAAGTGTTGCAGGTGTTTCAGAGGTTGATTCCATTGGAGGGAGTAGTGGCTGTGCATCTTTTTTCGAAGCAAGGAATTTGCATTCAAATTTTACAAGTCCAACATTTGCATGTATTTGTTCCCGCACTCACATGACTTTGGTTCAAGTCGAGTTCAAAGTTTGAACATTGCTTTCTTTTCTCATTTCATCTCTTCTCTCTCCCATCTTCACACTTCTTGCTCAGTATACTGTAGCTTTCATTTCATAATGTTTTGCTAGGTAAGTCCCTAACTTGTTGCTGTAGCTGACTGGGTTTCTGACATGTTTTCAGCCACCTCAGTGCCTGCCCTCGCTACCCTCAAATGCCTTCACTACCCTAATCACAATGCCCTCTCCCCTCTTCTGTTTTTGCTGTCTCACAGTGTTCGTCTTTCCTCTCTGTTTTTCGTACCTTTCTGACCTTGTTGCAGAACCCCCAACCTGTGTGTTACAGTAACATTGCCACCCCCTATCTTTTTGTTTGCCTCATCGAACTCATGGCTGCTTTGCCTTGTATTCATAGAGCCTTGGCTCATTTCCCACACTTCGGCCACGTGCCTTGTATTCGTAGAGCCTCAGCTCATTTCACTTTATCTTATCTTTCTGACTCGTCATACCCTTAGCCCCTATCAGCTATGACTCGTTCTACCCTTTACCCTATGACTCCTCTTGACTCATACCCTTTGACCAGTTACTTTTCTTGGACTTACCAATACCTGACGAGCTTGCCCTAAAGCTATTCCACATCCCCTATATATACTTGTCATGTATCATAGTTGTTCTTTACTTTAATCTACTTGGTTTTACCCTTGTATCTTGTCTCAGAGGTGCCAGCCCTCTAGAAGTTTACTTGGTTTCCTGAAACCCGATCCTCACTTAGGCTTCACAACATAAGTGTCTACTCCTGATTCTATCTTCAAGCACTCCTTGTCGATAGCCTGATTATCGTCTGTCTTAGAGGTGCACCCTCGAAAGACCGAACCCTTGATCCTGCCCTATACAGTATCAAGCCCGTAAGACCAGTATCAAGCTAGAACCCCTACTTGTTTGTAGGTGGAAACACTTGTCGAAGACATCCTTTGCAAAGGACGGTTCTCTTTTGAACCATCGGCAAGAGACCCATCCAAGTTTGTAACACTGTGGCACCAAGTTGCCTCACAAGGTATGTCTACTGGAAGGACATTGTATTCACTTCTATATCAGTATTCAATGTCATGTTGTGTGTAGCAGCTCTGTACTGTAGCATTAGCTGTAATTACTCATAATCAAAATTGCATTTCTTTTGATACATTCAAGTTGGAAGTTCAATGATTCAGTCCGAGAATTTTCAGATAATGGTAATAAAAATCTCAACAAGCTAGTAATAATTATGCCTAAGTTAGAAGGCAGTAAAAGAGTCCTTCTAATTTGACAAAGTGTCCTAATTCACAAGATTATCGATAATTATCCTAATTACATCTAAATTATGAGGCGAAGGTTTTCCTGATGACTTCACGATGATCCTCCTTCTCTGCGTTGTCCTCTTCTTTGTTCCATTTCTTTGTGCTTCACCCCCGAGTCTTAATGATGCCTATCATATCCTTACACTGGATGCCACTGACTCTTCATCCTGCCACAACAGGACCTTATTAGACATTCTCTTGAGCTGTGGCTTAACTTTGTTTGCATACACATGGACTGCCATCCATCCGGACATTCTGGATGAGGACGAAGGGATGGTTGCTATTGCCTTCCGCTGTCTACTCCTTATGATTATGGCATTTCTTGTGCCTGAGATCATGGTTGCTTGGGCCGCATGGCAATTTTTATGTGCTTGCCAAGTTGCAAAGGACTTCAATGATGTCTTTGGTGCACAACATGACCAGCCCCATGGCAATCATCAAGCCGTATGGCAGGGCAAGCTGGCAGTTATTTCACTTGGTGACATCCCAAACTTAGACAGAAGTTCCAATGCCGGTTAGTCACATACTCAGACTCTTCAATCGGGAAGAAACTAACGTGAAATTGATGCCTTCATAGGATAGACACTGACACATGGATTCTTTGCATGGATGGGCGGATTTGTGCTCTATGTTGATGATAAGCCACAGGCCACTCTTGCACCTGAAGAACTCCTGCGGTTCGTTCGTTTGGGATCTGTGGAGATGTTTGTCATTACAGAGGCAGACATAGAAGACCGAAGCAAGGGTGAAGTACTATCTAAATGTGTTGCTATCCTTCAGTTGGTGTGGTTCATCACCCAGCTCATCGCCCGCTACATGCAGACCCTCCCAGTGACACTGCTTGAAATCGACACCCTGGGTGTGGCTACTCTGACCTGCATTGCCTATGGCTTGTGGTGGAAGAAGCCAAAGGATGTATGACATCCTCATATCGTTCATTGGAAGTTGGCAACAATTGCTCCTCCACCACATGACAGCTTAGCCAATGAGTAGGTTGTTGTCATCAATATTCCTGGCAGAACTTGTTCTGATTTGCCTGCACATTCTATGTAGCAAAGCACGTGGCCCATTGTCATTCCTTCGGTCTCTATTATTTGACTACAGGAGACTCGTGTTTAGTGCTCTGACCCAGGAGCAGATCATAATCATCATCAGATGCATCAGTGGGGTGGTGTTCAGGATGATACATTGCCTTGGCTGGAATTTCTTGTTTTCAGGACACGCAGAGCAGAAATTGTGGCATGTGGCTTCCATTGGGATACCATACATATTTTCAGTGTTCCTGTCCGTCTTCTTTCAAATCAGTATGCCTCAACTTCTGGCAAGGCTGCTGCCATCGGAGTTGACCAACAGACATACATTAGAAAGGCTGATCAACAGGCAGACAATAGACACATCCATACATTTTTGGGATAAATTTGCGACGAAGCCAACTGGTATGTACATCATGATCCAATACATTCCTGCACATCTTACGATAATTGTACTTATGATGCTGAGCTTGCGATCGCTCCCTCCTGGTGCATACGACACAGTAGTTTGGAGTGAGTTTATTCCAAATGTAAGTCTGTAGTTGTGTTATAATTGCTGTATTGATTTTCCCGAGTGTCCAATCGGTGTCGAAATCAGAAGTACAAGTAAGTTTGAACCTAATCAACAACAGACCGCCATCACACATCACACAAGCAACTTCGTTTGATCCATTGAAATGCAGCTGCACACCACAAATATCAGCAAACAGCAAATAGTTCCATCGAAATGTGGCTATGACAGTCTGGATACGCTGCACGCATGTATGGTCAGGCTATTGAGGAAAGGAAAAGAGCAGACCTGAAATAGTTCATGAATGCATGTGAACACCATACCAATCTACTCACCTCATCAGTATGACTGTGTAGTCAAAAGGGGATTTGGACACTCGCACGCAGGGAAGATACCAATAAGACATATACCAGGTCTCCTTCAAGGAAGTGTTGAGAGTGCGCCTGACCACCAGGGCATCCAGGACATCACGACATCCTGACATATATAAATGCAAGACAGTAACAGTACCTTACTCATTTTCTCTTCCTGTTTTCAACCATATTCTAACTCTATTCTAACGCTATATAAGACTACAAACACACGCCGATGCACCTCAGTCCCTTTAACTGTGACTGAGGTGTGTATCATATTTTCCCTCATTCTTATTCCATTATACTCACTATATACATTAGCCTCGTACTCTAGGTTTGTAGTACTATGTTAATGCCTAGACACGGATATCAGTATCCCTCAGTACAATGGAATGAACTTTATTATTGTACCTAGACACGGATATCAGTATCCTAGGTACAATTGTGAGTAATCTAAATATTGCGAGACAAGAAAGAGACAACTCACCCTCAGTACGATGGAACGAACTGAGGGAAGAGGGAGACAAAGGTAAATCAGATATATATAATACGTAGTGTGCCAAACATTGTACTCCAACTCATGCCGAGATCGCGTCATACATCAACATACTACACTGAATGCTAGTCCCTTTAACCATGAATGAGCCTTGTACTCTAGTTCTCGTCTCTCAACAGGAAGAATATGATTGGCAAGTCGGTCATTCAAAAGTGGCTGTTGTTAGAAGTTGGCTGGGTCAGCAAATCTGGGTCAGCAAATATTTCATGAGTTACTCACTTTTTGTTTGTGCTGGAAGCGACGAGTGTGCCGAATGATGAAGGAGCTCAATCACCAAGTTAGCACTGAACGAATCACTTTTCATTCTTTGAGGAGTGAGTAGCATACATTACGACAAAGACTTTGCCCAGACCTAGGGAACTGCACGGGTATGGGTAACCCGCACGGGTCACGGGTATGGGTACCACTGGGGTATGGGTACGGGCCTAAGGTAGCGATACCCGTACCCCTACCCATACCCATGCCACGGGTTTGACCGGTATCATGTGATCAATGTGTCACAATTCTTCCGTTTGTCACTGCTCACTATTGACATTTGTCCATTTGCCCATGGCTGCACAAGTTGATGATCTCGGAGAGTTCGAAACAGTGCTGGTGACACTGTACTAATACAGGTATGTTTTTATTTACATCTTTGTACTGCTTGTTTTTAATTTCTTGCATTTGGTTCATTTGTCTAGGCTTGTCTGCACTCGTTTGAACTTGCCTTCATTCGTTTTCACTCCCCTGCACTTGCCTGCACTCGTTTGGACTTGCCTGCATTCGTTTTTACTCCCCTGCACTTGCCTGTACTCGTTTGGACTTGCCTGCATTCGTTTGGACTTGCCTGCATTCGTTTGGACTTGCCTGCATTCGTTTGGACTTGCCTGCATTTGTTTTTACTCCCCTGCACTTGCCTGCACTCGTTTGGACTTGCCTGCATTCATTTTCGCTCCCCTGCACTTGCCTGCACTCGTTTGGACTTGCCTGCATTCGTTTTTACTCCCCTGCACTTGCCTGTACTCATTTGAACTTGCCTGCATTCGTTTTCACTTGCCTGCACTCATTTGGATTCGCCTGCATTCGTTTTCACTTGCCTGCACTCATTTGGACTTGCCTTTATTTGTTTTCGCTCCCCTGCACTTGCCTGCATTCGTTTGGACTCGCCTTCATTCATTTTCACTCCCCTGCACATGCCTGCACTCGTTTTCACTTGCCTGGACTCATTTGTACTTGCCTTTGTTGATCTGGACTTGCCTGGACTCGTCTGCATTCGTCTCGGCTCGCTTGATTTTGTCTGTGCATGTCTGCGCTTGCCTGTGCTTCCACTCCTCCTTCTGGTGCCCTTGGACTCAGATGCCATCTACACATGTTTGAGTCACGTCAGCATTCGCTGATGTGTGCAGGACATGTGTACTGAGCACTAGTACTGATGGCTGACCTGCGGGTATACCCCTCACGGGTAATACCCTGGGTCTGTTTTGTTGATACCCGCAAGAAAACCCGTACCCGCACCACGGGTATGGGTATATCTCCGGGTACGGGTACGGGTTGGACTGCCCACACCCGGGGGTATACCCGTGCAGTTCCCTACCCAGACCCATGTCTCCTAGATCTCCACTGCGCAACAAAATAAGTACCGAGAAAACAGAAACTGGATAAAAACCCAAATTCTCCTGCTCCATGCAGGGCACCAAATTCCCGTTGACTTCGTCAAGCGTCTCTCGTGCTACACGCCACTGCCAGTCGATATATGCACGCGCTCCTGGAAAGCGATTGAGGTCATGTGGGTCGCTGCGTCAGAGTCGGTCACGAGCTTAGCGTGATACTCTCGGACGCCAAGGATCAGGCGTGGTCCCAATACAGATATTTGCACAACCACCAAAATTTGGAGTGAACTATAAAGTCCGAGGGTATCTGGGTTCTACAGAAGTGATGAGGCGTGGTACATGCAGAGGCCAGACAAATCGGCAAACCACTGAGATCGCTGGAGACAAAGTCATGAGGTTGAAGCAAGAAACGGCAGCAGCACTAGTATAGTCCATCCTTCAGTGGACAAGAGGGAACAAGATTCACATCTTGCGCTCACCTCAAAAAGTAAAATACATGGGATTTTATCAATACCGTGAAACAATCCTCGACGAACCCTCCTGTCGAATGACTTCGCAGCTCACGGAAGCGTTTTGCAGCAATCCAGACTGCGAGAAACAGTACAAGGACCTTCCATGCAGTGCTGAATATCCAAGCAAGGAAATTTGAAAGTTTGGAATTTGCCGCATAGGTAATTGTGCACACATAGTTGCCAGAGAGAATGTATTCCTCTGGCATTCGTCAACGAGTCTCACGCGAATTTTGTTCATCCAAAATCGAGCGTACCCCCTGAAGTCTGCCTCGTTGACATTGTGGCGACCACTACGTCAAAAATGGCATCAGCCAGGAAGGTGACGGACGAGAAATATCAACATCTTTCGGAGATCGTTGATACATGGCATATAATCGAGTGATCATAATGACTTGCAACATGATTCAGTGTCAACATCACTGAAGTCTTGTAATTGCAGAACTCACTCTGTAGCATTGGAAATACCACAACAGACATACAATTCGCTGCAATATACAGAATCCAGCCTGATGAATCCAATTAGTGATCAGCCTTGGGTGGATCACACTCTAGATAGACTCACATCTATGAGACTCATTAGCGAGCGAACTAAGAAGCTGGTCAAGAATCACACTGACCCCTACAGTGTGCCACAGTCGATCGGAGGGAATAACAGGAATAGGTACAGAAGACTCACAGCGTCTGTCAACAAGATTGTCGGAACATTGACTACGTGCCACAGGTCAGAAGTAGCAAAGACAGGTGAATACGAGAAGACATACCTAGTATGTTCAGGCTGATTGTGATTTATGTTCATTAGCACAATGTCAACGCCGAGCCTTCAAACATACACTGCGAACAATATTCCAAGATAGCGCACCTAGGATATGCTCAAGAGTAAGCAATAGTTGACAGCCACACCTGTGATGCTAGCCACATACACTCAGATACATAACGGTCATCAGGGACCAACGTTGCCTCTGTTGCAAATTAATGTTGTTCTTCTTCTAAGTCCTGACGTGGAACTGCTCACCCAGACCAGTTCGACCTATAAACGTTTCTTAGCGAGATGGCTATTCCGGCTATGGCATCAGCGTACCTCTTGTGCAAATGTAAGTGCTATAAATATTTGTAAGTTATTAGTAGTACTGCTTCGATATTACCATGCTCACCCCAATCATACGTCACTCCAACAGAGGCGGCAACTGAAATCGCAGTCAAAATTAGATCGGGACATCAGCGTCAACATCCGACTGCCACGAACCTACAGAATAGCTATCAATGCGCCATGAAGCGATCCATGGCCACCAACTAGGGTCGTCTGAGATCTAGAGTCATACTGTCAGAGGATGAATGCGAGGGAGCGGCGAACTAAGTGGACATATGACAACGACTTCATGCTAGATATACCACCAGCGCTTAGATCACCAAAAAGAGAGCGAGGAATGATTAAACACCACAAAAGATGGAATAACGTTAGACCTGTCTCTTTTCCTGGTTCTGGTGCCATTCTCGAGAGGTCTTGCTGTATGTACACCAGTCCATCAATCGAGACACTGACATTGCGCTCATGAGTCATGATGTGATCATCAAAGAGCCCAGTCGTCTCCACTCTCCCCGCCTTGCTAGCACAGGCCCGGGGAGCACGACACATCTTCCCGGGTCCCGTCGAACATGGTGGAGATCCACGTGAATCAGGCGGAAAACTCATATCCTACTCGAATGCGAGCAAATATCTCAATTCTTAATGTCGATCCTCCCTGCTCCACGTCCTCGGACAGTTTGTCGCTTCACGAGCGTCTTGTCGTCCTCTGCCTGAGATATCGGACTATCGTATCATAATGATGCTAAAGTGGTGAGCATTGATTATTTGGACTCATCACAAAAATTGCTCGGCCCAGACCTGAGTATGTAAGCTAATATCTGCGGTATCTGTTATGTCGGATATATCCGGTTTCGGACCCAGTATACATTGTCATCCTAGGGAACGCGAAGTTCGATCAACTTATGAGACTACGTCATAGTTCGGCTTGCGACATTGTTCATCTTGTAGATAGTTCAAATATTGTGTATCACTCAGATATATCCATGCAATGTGATATATTTTCAATCCATACGATGTCACAAGAAATTGTTATACACTGTAATGTACGAAAATGTGAGTCAAAGTAGTGAGTCCGATCATCTATCAGGCGGGCTCCGGATGTAAGGCATGCGTCGTGAGGATAAAACGAAACAAAGAGTCAGAGAACCATGGCAAAAGCGTGAAAGCATGAAAACTGAGTGGAATGGAAATGTGAATGAGTCCTGCAACAAGATATGAGTACTAGGCCAATAAGACAACAGGAACGTACCATGCAACAAAAAAGTTCACCTGTCTACCTCCTGCATGTTTGTTTCCTTGCGCGTTTTGCTGGTTGCTGAACTTCCTCGTCATCCGAATCCTCAATGCGCCTTTGCTTACCCTTGCCCTTTGAATGAGTTTTCCCGCCCGGCCGCACCTTTTGATTGGTGATGTTATTGAGTGTGCCTTCATCGTCCGTTAATTCGCTTAACGCAGGTGACTTGCGTGAACCGGATGCAATGTTTGAAGTAGAACGAGCAGGGACAGGTGGAAGAGGAGTAGGAGGTAGAGAGCCCGCACGAGTCGGGGCTGGAGAGCTTGGTGGGGGAGTAATAGGACGGGGTGGTGGTGGTGGATCAGGGGCTGCGGGAGCTGCAGAGGACTTAGCGTGCGCCGTGGCCTGAGCTCGCATTTTGGCCAGGTTATCCACAGACCCAGAGGAACCTCTTCCATACTCATCTCCAGCTGACCTGAGCTTCTGGCCCACCTTCTCAACCTGCCTCGTTCTTGAAGAGCAATCTACGAGAAAATGATTATAAGTGGTGTAGAATATAGTTAAAAAAATACATACATGTTCCACCACTTCTTGAGTTGCCCTACCCAGTCTGTATCTCCACAGTCGCGAATGAAGTCGATGATGTTGTGGTAAAACTCCGGGTATTTGAAGTTTCCGTCGATGTCCGACCATTTGTTCTGCGCGCTGATTCCAAAACGTGCCTGCAAATTAAACAGTGTGAGCCAGCATTTACCAGAATATGAAGACTTACCTGTATGCAAGCATAAGCAATATGCTCTGCTTTGACAGTTGTCATGTTGTGTAGCGCAGCATTACACATTCGTGTAGCCCATGAGTCTTGACCTAGAGCTGTAGATGGGCCTGTAAATATATGACGCATTACCTTGACAAATATTAGCGTGATATTGATGATGATATTGAAGAACAGACTTACACGTTCAATGAGAAAGCCCCGGAGGAGGCCTTCCGTCATAGCATCGTCATCATAGTCACATCCGGGGGAGTTCCCAGACCAAAGGAATGCGGGAAAGTTGTTTGCGGTCAGGCGAATTCCACCACTAGCGAGTTTCTTCTGGCCCCTGAGGAATGAGAATATCAGTAAGAACATGCTAAATAGAAAATACATACTCAGCTGGGTCTCTGTTGAATTCAGCGAGGCGTGAAACAGGGCAGAGATAAGATGCTAAGACAGGGTGGTTCACACCCAAATGCGATCTTGAAGAATTCCCGTTGTAGATAGCGGGTTTTAAACCGCCCTCGGAAGGAATCAGCGCAGCGTAGTGTCCAATTTGCGACTTCAAACGAGCCGCATCGTCTGATCGTGTCGCACTGATGACTGTGTTCATCTATAATAGGTGTTAGTACAGCATATATGCGCATATAAGATGCATATACTCACCTTCTGAGTGACCTTCCTCAGTTCCCTGGCCTTGGTGCAATCGTTGATGAGTGATCGCATGCTCGGAGCTAAGTGGAGCAAGTGCTCGTAGTTCCGTGTGTATCGATCGCAAGTCTTTAATGACCTAGAGAAAATGTTAGATCGAGGCAAGATTTCGATCAGATTAGACTTACATAGCAGCTAGCCTCTTCTTGCGGGTCTCCTTCTCGGCCTCAGACTCATCCAGATCTCCTTTCTCTGCGGCTTCCTCTTGCTGAAGCAGACAGCCAATCTTGATGAGCTTGTCGACCTTGCAAAATAAGTCGACGCAACGTGCAATGCCACGTGCAGCAGCCAGGTACTCCTCATGGGGATCTCCCTTGCTCGCCTTAGTTTTTTTAGTTTTCCTATCACTCATAAGTGGTTAGCTTGATTTCGATAGATAGGATCAAACTTACTTTGATTTAGAACCCTCCTTATCGGTTTTTGAGCAGATATGTTTCTTGTTGTGCTTTCTTGGTGGACTTGGAGTACGAGAATCTTCAGAAGAACTTACTGAGCTACTTTTGCTGTTGGACGATGTGGAGGATTGAGAGGAGACCGAGACTGATCGAGGACGCTTCTTTGATGCCATGAGGATGATGGTAGGGGTTTGAGATAAAGATAAACAGAGTTGGGTACTCGATGGTAATTTCCGGTGTGAGATTATTAATCACATGATCAATATGTTCGATCAACAAACAAGTCCTGTTATCCTTGTGACCAATACATATGCCCATCCCTACCAATATCTGCTACTATCATGCTTCAACAAGCGACTCTCAGAATGCTGATCCTCACAGAACGTCCTCAGAGACCTTGGCCCATGACTGGATCCATTATATCAAGGTAAGTTGATCCATGCCGTTTTCTGCTCTTGGACTTTCTGTGACTTTACAGGGTGATTTGATGCACGTGGTTGTCTTCCGGCAGTGTGATAAGGGTCATGAGGCAAGTTTAGGTATTGGAGTTGCAGGTATATGGTATGGACGAGCCTGCAGGTATACGGTATGTGTCATATCCCGTACTCCGGACCCCATTTCCCATCCCTATTGTTACCATCCTTTCCTTTGCACATGCTATACTTCAGTAGGATCAGCCCTGCTACCTCTGTCCATCATCCAACTTGATGTCTAGCCTTCCGAATGCTACAGCCAGCCTGTACCCCTGACCCCTGAATCTTCGGATCTTCGGATCTCTAGACTTCCGGAACCTGTCCGGATATATCCGGACTACTTTCCCGCGCTCCGGATCCGGACTTCCGGACCTATATCAGTTCCGGTCTGATGTCCAGTTCCATTTCTAATACTATACAATAAGCTTTCCTGTGCATATAACGTTATCACAGCCTTTTCCATTATTTGGTATTCCTTACTTCCGGCTTCTCGGTAATCCTTAATATCCGACTACATTCCATGATCCATTTACCTGTGTTTCATTTCTAGTTATGTTTTCTGTTCCGTCTTACTTGTGATTCTAACTTCCGGCTTTCATTGTTTAGCGATAGTCTTTGCTTATACTTCGTACATAGCCTCGAGCCTTAGTATATAAACCTCTGTACATACTTGTAGTACCTGAGTTTGAATATTAATGTTATTTCCATCTCTCTTGTCTTAGGGATTGAGTCCCTTATGCTCCAACTCTACCTTTCGGTAGTCTTTCCTTATGCTCTGATACTTTCGGACCTCATCCGATAGTCAATCCTTGTCCATCCTTATCCTAAGCTATTCCGGGCCATGTCCGATAGCTATTCCTAGTCTTTCCTTATCCTTAGCTATCTGGGACCTTGTCCGATAGTTAATCCTTGTATTTACTTAACCTCCGCTACTTTTGGACCTTGTCCGATAGTTATTCCTTGTCATTCCTTATCCTTGACTATTCCGGACTTCGTTCCGATAGTTCTACTTCGTCCTTCGCTTATCCGTAACTATTCCGGACTTCATCCGGATAGCTATTCGTTATCCTCTGCTTATCCGTGACTATCCTGGACTGTGTCCAGATAGACATCCCTCATCCTGTGTTCCTCCGGACATCCTTCGTCACATTTCCTCTGGTCCAATCTCGGACATCCCATCCTGTTCCCTTCTGCTTCGGACATAGTCTGCTGCAGCCTTTCCTCTGTTGGTTTCTACTTGGGATTTATCCTGAAGTAGTCTTTAACTCTTTCCACACCTCCGGACTTGTTCTAAGTAGCCTTCCTATTTCCAGATGTACGTCCGGATTTAGTTCCCATGCTTCAGATATGGTCTTGGACGAGTTCCTACAGTTCCGGATATCACATCCGGACTTTCCCACGCTTTCCGGAAGTCCTCTGGGCTCTTCCACCAGAGTTACCTTACCTTTGGATGTTCAACTGAACTTCATTGGATGTCCTCTGGACTTCATTCTGAAATGTGGGGCACGTACTCGGGTAAGGGGCACAGCGTACGAGCTGAGGCCAAGCCCCTCCTTCCTAATCCGACCCTCCGGCATGGTTCATAACAGTATGGACGAGCCCTGAGGATTAGGGTTGGTAGCAGGTGCGTTCACTGTATTCTCCTTTCCGCATTCTGGTGTGCTAATTACCTGCATAGAGCTTCGTATTCTGAGGTACTCCACATTTGTACTGCATAGCTATAGCTATGCTATGCAATATATATATAACATTGCCCTGTCCATGTCTGAGTTAATCCTGAGCTTCACCACCCTCCGTCCTTTGAGTTCATGTCGTATGGACGACCTCAGCTGTTTGGGTTGCGCGAGATCCTTTACTACTCAAAAACAATTGAGTAGCCATGAAGCTCAATGTGCTGCTAACAAATCTCTAGATACTGATATTTACAAAAGTCAGCGCCGCCTTGAAAAGGAGAAGTGCAGGGCACGCAAACGGAGAAAACGTTGGGAAGCGTCTCAGTCCCCGACACCCTGAGAAGAGATACCTCCCACTCACAACTCACCTCATCCTGATGAGCATATGGATGTCGACAATGAATGGCAGGACATTGATTATGAGGTAAGATAATAATATTTACAGGTTCATGTGCTAATCCTCAATAGATTGAAAATAATGCGCCAGGACCTTCTCGTATTGTAGAACCCGAGACATCTGCTATTGTCTCTGCACGCTCCAGTCGACAAATTCGAATGCCTGTGCGGTATACGGATTATGTCCCAGGGACGGCAATGCACTTAGCACATATGCCCCCTACTTCGCGTCAGGCATGTGGCCAGCCCTTGGCGACATCTGCTTCAGCACCCATTCCCAACTCACCTGGCAAGGAACCAGGAACTCCCCCTGCTGATGTTCAACCTGCGCTCATTCCTTACCATACAGCACCAGATGCACTGGGCCTTTGGCGCATATATGCACAACGCCCCACTCTGTTCCCGCGCCGCGATCAAAGCCTTGATGCGATCAGTGATGCTCCAACCTTCGAGACCCAGGGCGACCCTCATATGGAGCGATCTCAAATCGTTCCTGGACTTCCATCCCAAGATATCCAACCTGATGACATCTTCTCCGCGTTCAGTAGCCCAACTGCAGGGCTTCTCTTCTGCTGGCAGTACTCCGGAATAAACTCTAAGTCAAGCACTGAAATGAAATGCCTTGCAAGGAGTTTTCTCGACGATGACAACTACTGGAGAGAAGACACTCGGACTTATGATGATGTATGCGAGAAGAGGCTTCTCGGGGATTATCTCAAGGATAAGTCCAATCCTTTTCATATTGAAAACGGCTGGCGCAACTCATCAGTCAAAATTCACCTACCCAAGGAAAGGGAGAAGTTCCCATCAGAAGATGAAGCCCCGGAAATGGAGATTCCGGGCGTTTACCACTGCTCCATCACCAACATCATCACTTCCGTCTTCGAGGATTCTGTTGCATCCACATTCCACATGACGCCCTTCCAGCAGCTATGGAACGTGTCAGACGGGCACACAGTCAATGTGTATGGTGAGGCATACTCTTCCCCTGCATTCCGGGAAGCTCACGAAGAAATCAATGCACTTCCCTGTGATCCCGATGACGATCTTGAGTGTGTCGTTGCATCGCTCATGATGTGGTCAGACACAACACATCTTGCAAGTTTCGGTGATGCTTCTCTCTGGCTGATCTACTTACTTTTTGGAAATCAATCCAAGTATACCCGAGGCAAACCAACAGCATCCGCATGTCATCATGTAGCCTATATTCCTACTGTAAGTCGCTTCTCAGGGGATCACCATTTGAAATTGCTCATTAACATTATTATCTTAGCTTCCAGATAATTTTCAAGACATCTACATCAGTATATTTGGCGAGGCCTCTTCAAATGATACCTACACTCATTGTAAGCGCGAGTTGAGGCAATCTATCTGGGCACTTTTGCTCGATGAAAAGTTCATGCACGCATATAAGTATGGCATCATTATTCAATGCGGTGATGGCATCATACACCGAGTGTTCCCTCGGTTCTTTAGTTATTCGGCAGACTATCCTGAAAAGTAAGTTTTTCATTGAATTGTTCATATCAAACTCGGTATCTGATCGTAATTCTACAGAATATTGCTAGCATGTATCAAATTTCTCGGCAAATGTCCGTGTCCTCGTTGCCTGATCAAGAAGGCCGATGTTCCCAAGATGGGAACAAAACTCAACATGAGGTGGCGCATGACACATCAATGGATCAACGATGCATCCCGTCGTGATCGTATTGAGTGATCTCGGGCACTTATCTTCAAGAAAGGTGTCGGAATTAACAGCCAGTATGTCAAGAATTTTCTGCAGGAGGATTCGCTTGTGCCTACTCATGTATGTATCAATTAATTCTATCATTTCATTATGAACTAATATTATTCTAGAACACATTCTCTGAGCGCCTGGCCGACTTTGAATTCAAGCTATTTTTAATGTTCATTGTAGATCTTCTCCATGAGTTTGAGCTCGGGGTCTGGAAGGCTATTTTTATGCACCTTATGCATATCCTTTTTGCTGCAGGAGGGACGGCTATCCAGGAACTCAACTGGCGGTATGTATTTTATTATTTTATTCAGGTACTAACTTACATTTTTGCATGATAGGTATTGCAGAGTGCCCACCTTTGGAAGAGGAACAATCTGGCGCTTTCATATGAACGCATCTGCTATGAAACGCCTTGCAGCCCAAGACTTCGAAGACCTTCTCCAGGTAAGTGATCATTGATGCGATCAAAAATTGATTGCATCATTGATCCTATCAATTTTTGATTGCATCAATGATGAACTAACAATATCTACTAGTGCGCTATTCCCGTCTTTGAAGGCCTTCTCCCTGGAAGACACAACAAAATTGTCCTCGATCTCCTTTTCGACCTCGCAACTTGGCATGCATATGCCAAACTGCGCCTCCATACCGATGACACCCTTACCTTTTTCGACTCTGCAACGATCGTCCTTGCCCGATCAGTCCGCAAATTCACGTGCACAACATGCAAAGGCTATGTAACTACAGAGTTACCACAGGAGCATGCTGCCTGAAGTTGCCAGCTGGCCAATCTAGCCTCAAAGCAACTCGCCGGGTCTGGGCCATCAACAAAAGGCAAATCTATATCAAATACGAAGGTGAAGAAATTAAACCTCTTCACTTACAAATATCACGCGCTCGCTGATTACCCTAATACAATCCAGAGAATGGGTACTACAGACAGCTATTCCACACAGCCGGTAAGTTTCTATCAATTTCTAGTTGTATTATATCTAATTTACTACAGGGAGAACTAGAGCATCGAAGATCTAAGCGTCGATATCTGTGCACGCCCAAGAAGAAGAATCAAATGATCGGCAGCATTGCGTCTCAGGAAGCAATGGAATGCTTTGTTGAGAAGGTGATTGCTGTATGTGCAGCACATCAACCAAATCCAAGACCTCGGCGTGCGCGAATGTCTCCATCCGATCACTACTCGATTGCTAAATATGCTCGATTGACTGATGATCTCACAGTCTGGTTGATTGAGCGACAAGGTGATCCTGCATTTGAGGTGCATTGTTTTCAGATACACTAAACTATGTACTCATTACTTACAATTCTTAGAATTTCATTCCACACCTCAAGGATCATCTGCTCGCTCGGCTTCGAGGTCTGACCTACGACGGAGATGAGCACGACTTCTCAGATGCCAATCGCGCCTCAGTACTCATCACTGACAACAAACTCTATCATCATAGCATTTTGCGGATCAACTACACGACATACGATCTACGATGGGAACAAGACACCATCAATCCTCACACTCGTGCCGACATCATGGTACTCTCACATGAAGAAGAGAGGACTCACCCATATTGGTATGCCCGAGTGATCGGGATCTTCCATGTCAATGTTGAACACCATCAAAACGACACTGGATATTACTCACATCCTATTCGGATGGAGTTTTTATTCATCTGATGGTTCCGGCGGGATAGCTCACCTGCCGGTTGGACTGCAAAACGCCTCCACCGCCTCGAGTTCTTTGACGAAGACAGCCCTGACGCCTACGGATTTCTGGACCCGGACTCAGTAATTCGGGGTGTTCACTTAATTCCAGGGTTCGCATTTCCAATTGATCCAGAAGATCTCAATTCTGACAGCTGGTTCCAATATTTAAATATGTGCGCACTCATTTTTTTTATTGTCACTATTTTAATTCTAACCTACTGACTAATAGATTCATCGATCGCGATATATTTATGAGATTCCACGGTGGTGGAATCAGGCACAAGGCTACACGTGATTGGAACGACGTCCTCCAGCGTGAGGGACATGGAGCTGAAGAAGCCAAAGATAATGATGCCGAGGATGGAAGTGAAGAAGGTGATGAAGATTCAGATTCAGATGAGGAGGATGATTTCGAAGAGGTGGAATGGGAAGATGTTGATGGAGACATTGACTTGGATGGGGATGAGGAGGAGGATGAGGAGGAGGACGAAGAAGATCGTGTTATGGCTGACAAGGGGGAGGAACTCGACAATGACATACTAGCGGAGGAAGGGTACGGAGCTCTTTGATCGCATCAGTCGATCGTTCATTAATATCCATTCATTCGATCACTTGTTCTACACCGAGCCTGGTATGCAATTTTCATTTTTTCATTTGTGTTGTAAATCTATATATTATTTGAATACATTGTATTGTCTACGGAATATCATCCAGATACAATAACTATCTAGTTCTTGTAAGTGCGATAGTATGTTCAGGGGGGATACATCATTCAGAGATACTTACTGGTGTTGAATTGTCGCGTCGACGTGTCGATGACATCACGCGTAGTTGTTTGGTCATGTGTTGAGCTACCCTACGTCCATATCGGGTAATATCTCAGTTGTGCAATTTTTGTGATGCTGCGTTGTGAAGTTGATTTGTTGGAGACAGATATCAGTTTGCACAGCCAGAGACATCCAAGAATTTAAAAGCGCACTATACACGCACCGCTTAGCAAAAGACACCGACAATCCGCGCTCAACACTACCCACCTCCAGGAAAATGTCAGAGCTCATTCCAAGCACCACACCCATCCGAACTTTCGAAGATCATGAGGGTACCGTATGGGCAGTAGCAGTTTTCCCCGATAGGCGTCGAATGGTTACGAGTTCGAAAGACAAGACACTTCGTCTTTGGGAATTGGAGACAGGAGTTGTGTTGAAGAAGATGGAGGGGCATAGCCGTGGGGTGGAAGCATTGGCGGTATCGGTCAAATTATGATAGCAAGCGGCGATAGAGGTGGACTCAGGTCATTGTCTGGCACGGAGAAACTGGAGAATCGCTCACCAAACTAATTGAAGCCAAGTTCCCCAACTCCTACCAGATTACTGAGATCAGCTCGATAGATTTTTCTCCAAATGGTACGGTGCTCGCCACTGTAAGTTATAATGCGGTAAAGTTTTTGTGCACCACAACGTGGCAGATCTGATGCATGGTGAACCAGATATCAACGCAGGTTGCTTCTGTGTTCGATAGTCGCCATCTGGTGAACTTCTTGCCATGATCACAACATCACAGGATATTCAAATTTATAATCCAGGCACAAGGGAACTCGTCGCATCTTTCAAAGGTCACACAAAATCCAACTTGTTACTCGCATGGACACCCGATAGCACACACCTTCTTTCAGGAGGCAATAATGAAGAGCCTACCATACGAAAGTGGGATTCATCGACTTGGCAGCATGTCCGTCAGTGGTCACTATCGATATCTCTTGAAAGGTCACTCACAATATCAACGCCATTGCCATTCACCCCGATAGTACCCTCGTCGCTTCCGCATCTGATGACAACCATATCCGTCTCTGGCGGCTCTCAGATCAACGGACCATCGCCATCTTCCAGCACTCATCCTCACCACACTCTGTCACTTTCTCAGCGGACGGCAGGCATATCCTCAGCGGAGGTGAAGATAATAAGATCTCAGAGTAGGAAATACCAAAGTACTTCAAAACCAAGGCGAGTTTCCATTCCTGACTTTCATAACGCAATTCGAGCATCCTTTGTGTAGATACTGGCTATCACGACAGCCCATGACGCATGTATAACTGGGGACCTGCCTGCCGCTGAAGAGTTACTCACCCAAAACATCCACACCGACGCCAACGACCATACTTCATATGCTGCATTGCTCATTCGTTATGGCCCTAAAAACACGACTGGGACCACGCCCTTCAGGATGCAATCAAGGTATGTCATATTGACTCATCATAACTCCCTTATGAAAAGGCTAACTTCCATTCGCGACATAGTCCATCAGCATTCGGCCTTCTTTGGCAGGCTATATCTCCAAAGGCATCGCCCTTTGCGGAAAAGGTCATATCCTGGAGGCAAGGATAGCATTTGACGTCGCATCCATGCTCAAGAACCAAGACCCGGACACCAACCATTTTCTTCAGTTGATCAAGGTAGGTCAAATCCCGTTTCGCATTCACTATGCCTCATGCTATATTTCAGGCCGTCGCACTCTTCAATGCAGATCAATGTGAGGAAGCAATGCTGCTCATCAAAGAGCTGACTGCCGTTTGTTTGAATACCGATACCCCCGCTCGTCGTGTCATAGAAGTATGTGTCATGTAGTTATACTCCATCCTCAAACCTAATTATTGTCACTCACATATTAGGCATATCTACGTGTTCAGCTCGGAACCAAAGCCTTGGTGACGTGCGTCACGACGAAGCTGCTGATCACTTCACTGCCGCCGTCAACTCGGGTGCTATGTCATCGAAAATCATTCATCAAACATACGACGACTTCGTCGTGGTGCGTCAAGATGGTGCGTATCGAACGCTTTTCATAACTGAATGTTTTGTACAGCTCTTCGGTTGGGATCTCCCATCCTTGTTGCTTACTACACAACAGAAGCGGTGCTAGGCATTCCTCTCAGTAAATGAAACCGATGAAGCCCTTGAAGCGTACAAATACATGATGGACGCCATCGACGAATCTGCGAAGACCAGCTGCCTTGATTGGTCCAACGGCAAGTTTTTGGTGACATCACGCGCAGTCATCATACTTACCCGCATTTCATTTAGAATTCAAGGAACGATGTAACGCGTTAGCTGTGCAAGATGACCACATTCTTGGTGTATGTAGCTCCTTGCTCAACTCTTTCGATACTGACCGCTATGCAGGCAGAGATTCCCGGACGAGATCAATATGGTTACGATGCAGGACCCAATTTATTCCACGGAATGCATCAAGTGTGTGCAACATATATTCCTTCTTTTATTTCTCACATAGTTCATAACAGTATTCTCAAAATTCCAGGCTACGACCTCAACAACACCATAGGCACCCTAAAAAACTCAGGCTCGCTCTGACGAGATCCCTCGTTCAGCTCCTTCACCTGTACCACCCACCGCCCCACCGTCAGCCACCACCATCACCACCTTTCAAACTTACCTATGGCACCTATTCATCCAGCCGCCCCATCACGCAATCCAACCCGTCGTCGATGTTCCCTTTGCAAAGGGTAAAGAGGTGTGCCCAGTCGACTGTACTATCCTTCTTTCTTGGATGTCTGATGGTGATATACAGCGTAATCCTGCTGCGGGTGCTCCAGGCAAAGACCCGAACATCATATCTGATGAAGATTATGAAGATCTCAACACTAGGACTCAACAGGACCCTAATACGCAACAGCAACAGCAAGCAGTAGCAGTACATGTCGACCCTGGCGGGCGCGGAGGTGGGAAGTCGTGTATCTGCAGCTAGCGCATTTTTGTCGGTGTCTCTCGGATATTTCAGTTCTATCGTCGATCTTGTCATGATATCTACGTTGACTTCTCTGTAAGCTTGACTTGCGCCTAGGTTAATGTAGGTTAACGAGTGTCAAGTATCGTGCTCGTGTGCAACCAAACTGGGCCATTTCCCATTTACAGATGTTTCCTCGACTGCACAGGACGTGCAACGGTTCATTCATGTCTTCGGTGGCCACAGCACCCTGCATCTTATCTATCAACACTACCATTTTTGCCTGTCACTCTGCATTATCTGGAGCATTATCTGGACGGTTTCTGATGACCCTTCGTGCGGCATCTGGACTTGGTGTGAACTGGACACACTGGTTTAGCGACCTCAGTTTCAATCTCGCCCGATGGCACTCGCATCGTGACTGGTTTTCTCGACAATACTATCCAATTATTGATGCACCAGCAGTGATCGAGCAGCCAGTCGGTGGGGTAACAGTGACTAGTTGGGTTGCCTCAACCTTGTTTTCGCAGGATGGCACTCGCATCGTGTCTTGCTCGCGCGATAATGCCGTGGTTATCCGGGTGTAGGATACAGCCATGGGACAATCCTTTGGTCAGCCCTTGCGAGGACATACTGCTCATGATTTTCTTTTTGCTCCTGCAGAACATGGTCGGTAGCATTGCCGGTACTGTGATAAGGGGATGTGACATCGAGCATATCCGGGTTCATTCCATTCACCAGACTCTCAAAGGCTGCACACATCGATTTCCGTTTCCCGATACAAGTCTTCGAGGAGGAGATCGTGTGTGTTTGATCAAGACAAAACACGACAACAACATAAGATGAGTAATCTGACTAGTAGAATAAGTTGAGCGTCCGATCAAATATCAATCGAGAACCTCCGTCCCGCCCCATTCCAACACCCTGAATAAAGTCAGATCGCCAGCTCTTGCAGGATCGACTCCGACCACATCCACCCACCACCCAACGTCTCTCTTTGCTTGCATTTGGGCGTTAGCCCAATCTCCTAAGTGCTCCTTAGGGATACCTCTGAACAGCATGAATACGCGAGTGACGACGTCGGGCTGCGGAGAAATGCTTAAAGAAGCGGCGCGTTCGTATGCCGCTTGAGGGACGAATCGGAGGGCAATGTGTTGATGCTTCAGGAATGATGGTAGCCAGTAGCTACCGCAGTAGTTTAGTGACGTGTTTATAATCTAAAAGCGAGAGGTGTAAATATGTGCGCACGTTATGAATGACGTTCTAGCTTCGGTGTGGAGTCCCAGAGCCTTGAGTGATTTATCGAGGTAAACGGCAACTTTACCGACTGGAATGACAACCGAATCCATATCATCGAGGCTGCTGGTTATCGGATTGAATGTATCCACTGGCACCAGTTGCGGTTTGGATGCTGGTGAAGGGGGAAATGCCTCCAGATTTGCCCTGCAAAGAGTGATACGAAGTTAGAAGAGTGAATCATGTACCGTCGAGGGACTTACTTCGCCTCCCAAAACAAGTACGACACATCTAATCCAGAATTGTGTTCAGTCAGACTGCCATCTTGATTGGTGCGGACATTCCATTCCAACCGCTGTCCATGGTCTTCGATGGCAACGACGGGATAGATGACGGAAAGGCTCCATTCTGGGATGAGAGAGAGCTTGACAGAAACGTCGATATCAGAAGGTGAGTACAGATAAATGACTGGCTTTTTGGGTTGCAGAATCCTACGAATTCGAAGCCTGATGGTGTCGCCATTCCTAATGTTATACGATCTGATATTCCTATCGTCTTGCAACACTATCACACCAAATCGTGCCATGATAGAACCGGGACGCTGTCCGAGTGTCTGACTAACATCAGCAATGAATTTGTCCACCTGCGTGTCACGCGAGATTTCAGTAGTTTGAATCTCGAGAGATGGTAAAACGACTTTGATGGTGATTTTATCGTCGGGACTGGTATGCGGACTCGACTTCAGTACTGAAGACAAGTGTAGGATTTGTGGGCACGTACGAGTTGTCCTGTATGTCAACCTGACTTGGCGCCGGTTGACCATCAGGCAATGTACGCCGAGTCACCTGAGCGGTTTCAAGCCATTCAATGACTTTATCCCATATCTCAGGTGTGATATCCACATAGCAGCCCTCGCAATCATCAAGCTGATTCGTCCGCAACGTGATCACGTCTCTCGGAAACCACGGGAAACATTCATATGCGTGGTCGAGCATGAGCTTCACGTTGTTGTATACCGTATATGAGCCATCAGAGATTCAAATAGTTTAGATTGTTCCGCTCACTTTATACGACCTTAGCCGTGAACCTAGGGTCGAGGCGAGCTCACATTTCAACTCGATACATGGTGGGATTTTTTTTAGTTGATTCCGAGCTTTTCTACTGAGATGCGGCATTGACAGACACGACGTTAGTACGTAGGTGACGATGCTGCATACACTCCCTTTTATATGAGCAGGCTTCTCGGTGGCTATTTTTGCATCCACCACGTCATACAATGTTGCTGCGCGTTTTTTGCTGTTGGTCAGTGCATGATTCAGACCTCTATACGTGCATGAGCAGTATTGGGTGCTCGAGTTCCGGGCACTATGTTGAGCCTTGATCTAGGTTTCCTGAATGACCGGCTGGGCTGTGGATACTGAATACGTGTCAGCAGTTGTTCAAGCTTCGAGAGATAGACATACTGAGCCATCTGTGACAACAACAACAACCATCAAGGACAGCTACACCCGCCTGAAATGTAGCCACATACCTCCGCAACAAACACTCGACCATCATTCATCTTGCTTTTTCATCGGCTCTACTCGACTTGAATTTCTTTTCGGCGTGAAGGAACCCTCTCCAGGCACGCCTCCCGCAGACGGAATACTTCTGATGTTTAACCTATTCACCGTGCGGATATCGGCTCTAAAGCAAACTGATGAGGACACATCAATGCACGAAAAAGAAAAGGATTCGTTCGCCTTGACTAGCTTGTTGAGTACTACACACGACCCCGGAGTGGGTTGAGGAAGCCTCGGTTAACAAGACTGTCTTACCATGGACCCTGCCCGAGCTCACCATCAGCAGTACTAGTGTTCAAGGGATTCAAAGCAAGAGATGATAGCAGCTCACTTAAAATTTGACCCTTGGCACAAACACCAACCATTCGTAAAGTTACAGGAATCTTTCATCAAGCCCGCCCACGAAATCCAAGCCCAGCTCCAAATACGCGCATCATAAATAAAAATACAACAACAAACGCTCATTGTAACCCAATGATTTTGACGTCTCTATTCCAACCCTCCTCACCTCAAAAGTCAGTGGTCAATGGTCATCAGCACCCGGCGTCCCCACCTCACAAGCCTTGTCGCTCCATCATGCCCCGACTGCACCCTCCGACTCGCAAGCATCGACATCGTAGACCCACGCGTTCCAACAAAGCCAGCTCCATTAGACTGGATGATAGCGTCGATGAACACCGGGTACCTCCACAACCAAAAACCTGGCATCAGAATCAAAACACGATACGTGATAAACTCACCACTCCCCATACACCTCCTGTCTTCTCAGCTCCATAATCCACCCACGTCCACCCCAACGCTCTAACACCATCCCACCACTCCGGATCACTTTCATCACTCGTCATGAGTACGTGTGTCGCGTCGATGCCTTTGCGCGCGCGTAGCTCGTCTTGGACTTCGGACACCCGGCGCGCGATGACGGGTAACTTGAAGGAGGCGAAGCATTGGTCTATGGGGACACTCTCGCATTGCTCGCTGAAATCGCCGTGTCGGATATGAATGGACACAGAGAGTAGCAAAAGTGAGCAAAAAGACACCCGTCGGCGCCACGCAGATTGCCCTGAGAGACGGCTTTTTGCCTTTAGAACAGAACATGGGAATGTTGTCTGGGCGGTGGGATATGTGCTATCTCGGGCTTTGTGCTAGCAGGCACTCGACTAGGCGTATTTTCAGCTCATGAGGTGAGGGTGAAAGGTTGGAGGAGACCCAATCAAAATATTGGTATGTGGATCATGGTGCGTGTACGATGCGGCAATTACTAGAGCTCGATCAGAATTTGCAGTTGCCATTTTGGGTGTACTGTAAACACCGCACATGCTTGACTTGTTGCTGCAAAACAGCCACGGCTCGTCTCTGCCACACTCACTACCAATCCTGCAATTTGTCTCCCAATTCGACCTGGAACGTTATGACGTTAGTTGTAACAATCTGTCAACTTTGACATTTTCACTGGGCACCCACCTTGGCCCATTCACGTGTTCCTTCAAGTCCGGCGACTAGCCACTTTACCCAGATCGAAAGAACTGCAGGTCTTGCGTGAGCTGAGATGACGAAGAAACGGGAGATTAGCAAAATGAAAAGCAAGAAGAGATCACAAATGGCTCGAATTCACGGAACACATCTTTGGAATTCGGGTACTGCCCACTTTGAGATCACCTCCGCGGAAGCTTCATGTGTTTGTCGTCTACGGAGAAAGCGATGGAAGCTTGTAAAATGGACTGTGCTGACGCGCAGGAATGTCTGGAATCAAGGAGTGCCAGCAGGGTCAACGGCGGAGTTGGGAATATGATGGCCCACCGTCCAGGGGTCGCCGACGCGCAGCCAGGACCACACTGTATGGTGTAGTCATCAATACTAAACGCTCCTGAAAGAAGGCGCGTGTGCATTCAATATTCAATGTCCACGCGATGACCCTCGTGCTATCACAAGCAGGATAAGTCGAGTGCCAGACATGAAATTGAAAATCGGACTACGGCACGTCAATCGAGCATCAAGTCGACAACGAAACAATTCATGGACACGAGATTCATTCGTGTATGCACAAAATATAATTTACAAGTAATGCCAGTGTGAAGATGATATGTACATGAGAGATGCAAATGGTGATATACGTGAAACGATAATGAAAACGCCATGTTCTAAATGCCGATGCTGATGATGCTGATGATGTAGATGTACAGGTAGTATGAATCGATGAAACATTAATGATAGTCAAGAAAGATTTCACTAAAGAAAGTTATACTCGTTCGTAAACGAATGCAAGGACCCCATCACATTACCCACAAACTCACAGCGCCCTTCAAGAACTCCCCGAATCATACGTCAACAAAAACTCCTCCAGTCCAGCTGGTAGAGAGTCACCCAGATCATTTCCGGAGACAGGGTTCCACTGAAGATCTCCATCGAATGCAGGAACGGGCGGCTGCGGATTATAATCGTCCAACAACATCGGGTCGAACTGCTGATATGTGGAGAGTGGATAGATCGAAAGGGACGGTTGAGGGTTCGAAGGAGTCGGGGTTGGGAATGGGCAGCTGAGAATTGTCATCGGACAACAGCCTCGGATCGATCTGCGGCACACACATAGGGGAGAGATCAACAGCAACGGCTGAGGGTTGCAAGGACGTTAGGCGCGGGGGGGGTGGGGATGGGGATGGGGAAGGGGAGCTGCGAGGGCTGTTCATCCATAGCTGCATAAATCTCAGGAGGGAACAATTTTTCCCAGGTAAGTTCACCGAACTCGTCCAGGAATTCGGCAGTTACCAGAATGGCTAGACTCCGCGACATCACACGGAACGAGGCCTGCAAGGTCAGGATCCACCGGGTTCACATCCATCGATACAGGAATAGCTCCCTGGTGCTGAGTGGACGGATAAGGTGCAGCAGCGGACATTCGAGTAGCTCTGTCACTGAGATCGCGCCGCGCCTTGGGCTTATAACCATGTGCCCTCTTGCGGTGGTTTATCAAGGTTCCTTGATAGTTGGTGGCAAATGTGCACTCAGGGCACCTATGCGGGAGGTCGCCGGTGTGCTTCCCGATGTGCGTTTGCAAGTTAGTCTTTTGCAGGGCCTTGTAAGTGCAATCATCATATGGACATGCGTACATGCTGATCAAGGGTCAGCAACCATCTGGTATATATAGTACGAGTACTTACAAGGCCTCATTGTCTTTATAGGTGTGTACGGACGTGTCTAGCAAGATCTGTACTGCGGCCTATAATTTTGTCACAGATTGGGCAGTTCACAGGCGTCTGCAGAGAACGCGTCATGAGTACAAGTGATGTGAGGGAGACTAGAAACGCACCGGGTTGTATCCTGCAGGACCCATCTTGTGATAGCTATCAGATTGAGAGTTGAGAGAATGGTAGAGAAGCAGTTATAAATGATCTGCGGTGAAGAATTGAAGGTTTGAAGTGGACGAAAAGCGCTTTGTTGTGAGTGGATAAAGGACTTGTGTTGTGGCATTTCCACACATCCTGCACGCTTTTGGAGCACCAAGCGTGCTGTGGACATCGAGTGCAATTACTTTTCCGTGGCGCGCGTTTTTGTTTTTTCAAAGCAGAAAGCGCGAAGCAATCGTGAAGGTGGTCTGAGCGAGCGACTCGGTGAAAGGGGAAGGTAGAGGTTCGATTGCTTTCATTTTTGACTTGTTAGGTATTTTATGGGTAACTGCGCACTCAGGATGTATGGCTCACTGCTTGCGCTCAGGCCTCATGAAAGGGAAGGGTAGGGCCAACAGATGCATTGTAATAGAGTCCCTATGTGGAGGTACGTCCAAAGACACCTGAGAACTTTCATTTCGGTACTGGTCTCTAGGCGTGGATAGCGTTCGCAGTCGCTGGTCGGTTGTCAATGGATTTGGAACACCCGGGAGGATGAAGTGAGAATATGAACAAGACCAAGTTAGTCATGCGTGACGGTGCTCATCATCACGCGAAAGCAACAGATCTGATAGGCAGTAGTAGGACCAACTCACAGACGCTCTTAGTCTCAAAGTAACAGCTGATAAAATCAGCGCACTACAGTGTCTGCTGCGCTACCTTCCCATACGTCGCGAGCATGCATTGAATCTTGATCAATTCCATCTCTTCCGTGATCCAAGTATAAACTTCAGATAGATACCTTTGAGAGCAGACGGGAACCTGCGGCATCACGGTCTGCCTGATCAAGAATCATCTGTTACTAAAACGTCATCAACTCTGCGACGGCGATGACTCAGAAAGAAGTCTACCTTGGATGTGCAAGTAAAGATACCCAATGCCACCTCGCGTAGGGATGCTGCATATGAATATTAGTTGCGTGCAGAAGACTCAAGAGAGATAGATGGCCACACATTTGTGATATCGTTGACAGTGGTGTAACTTATAAGAAGGGTGGAGAATGTGTCGACAGTATCACAAACGGATTGGAGGTTGCCAGCCTCTGAAGAAGTGTTTTGGACTATTGTTGGGACCTGGCCGATACCTGAGAGATCCTTGGTAGCACTGGTGACACTTTCGTTCACAAACTTTGGGTCAAGATGTTCGGCCTTATTATGATTATCAATGTTAACATATTATCGAAGAGATGAATAGAAATATAGCAAAAGGGGTACGCTCAGAGTTGAGATTGCACCTACCTCGGTTAAGTGAACGAGTTGGATGTCCTGTGGGCTGGAACTTGCAGCAGTGGGTCCAGGTTTGGGAGACTGTTGAGTGCGTCTAGCGAGGAGCTTGGTCACCTTGCCTAAGAGTTTGCGAACTGACCCCAGGAGTCCTCCACGAGACCCATTCCTCAAGGGCAAGAGAGAGGACGGCTGTAATCGTTAGAACGATGCAAAATTGTAAATACACAAGCCCATACATCACGACTGAGTACTGGTTGCCCTTCTGCCGGTCTCCTCTGCCAAATGTGGCTCTGAACGACTTGGCTCCGACCACTCCCAGCGCTTTTTCCGAGCAGAATTATTTTCATTCATCGAGTAGCATGAAGCGGGAAAGATGGCTGGGTATGTATGTTAATGGGTGTCTTCAATCTTGGAGCAAATGGAACAAGGAACGACAGAGAGACGGGCGCCTGCTGCATGTCTGCAACGAGTCCATTAAACACCTCGTTATATAACTGATGAATGTGCCTTTGGAAGCGCCAAACGTCGGACTACTGATACTTATCATGCTGGAACAAGGAGGAACAAGGTCATCGACCTGAGACTGCACGTTACATAATTGCAAGGTGAAACCGTCTCGTTGCTTTGTGCATATTTGGCATTTGCCAACACTCATCCGAGTCATGCACCACCAGGACATCGACGAATTGAAAACTGCTGGGCTCTGCCGCGGCATTAATGGCGCCCACCTTTGTTAAACATCGAAAGTGATCACTCGATGTGCTGTATCTCAACCTGTAGGAGTTAATGCGGCTGGGCAGGCCATTTCTCCTTCATCAGATGCAGCAAATCGTGCACCTGATTCCTAAACTCGCAGAAATGCTACCACACCCAACCTCCACAGAAATTCTTCCAGGATGATCAACGCCCCGACTTTATCGATCCACGATCAGCATCAAAAAATTGCACTGTGTCTTGGAAGGCCCAAACACCACCGTCGTGCCTCGAAACCATCCCACTCACACCGTGCTGACTCTAGTCACTGCCAGTGCTGGTATTTGTTGATGTTTAAACCCGCCGAGCCGAGGTCCATCAATTTTACCTATGCTAACTCATGGAACATCTGCGAGATCTATTTGCATGACTCTCAGTAAGACCCCGATTCCCGGCCCAGGCTTAGGCATGTTTCCGTATATTCAGCATACATTTTAACCGAGTCCTGCGGCCGCTGGCATGTTTCACCAAATACAACGACACCCCGACGCGATTAAATTCGCACATGTGCCTAGGCTTTGCATGACACGTACTACGAGTCACGTTTGTTCTCAAACCTTCTTCCAAATCCGTTGGCTAGTCCTCAGACGCTCTGATGCGCTATTATGTTGCAAGACCCAACTATTGTTCTAATGACAGGATAATAAGCTGGTATGATAGTGGGTGTTTTGCTCGCATCCCCAGGCTTTTAGTCTAACACGACGTTCAGTCGCATGGTAGGTGCTCTCAAGGTATTCTGGATTTTCAGATCTCACTATCTCTGCAAATCTCGGATGCCCTCTGCCCCTTTTGTACCGACACTGACTCCTCCACCACTGTGTTTCTCTGTGCCAGGTGCAACCACACTGAGTTTACAGATGCCCTCCTCGACGTGCAACTGGTTCATCCAAGTCTTCGGCGGCCACAGCACCCTGCAACTTATGTCTCAACACTACCATTCTTGCCTACCAACTCTGCATTATCTGCAACATTTACTCAGCGGTTTCTGGATATTCTTCCTGCGGCATCTGGACATGATATGAAGTGGTCGCCATTTGCTCAGATCGTGCTGAGGGGGTACGCTAGTTTAGCGACCTCAGTTTTATTCTTGCCAGGTAGAACTCGCATCGTGACTGTTCTCTCGACCATACTAACCAACTATTCATGCACATGCACCAGCAGTTATGGAGCAGCCAGTTAGTGAATTTTTGCCAGGGAATAATGACTAGCTTGGTTGACTTGATCGCGTTCTCGTCGGATGTCACTCGCATCGTGACTGGTTCACGCGATAATGCTATCCGGCTGTAGGGTGCAGCACTGGGACAGTCCTTTGGTCTATCGCCTGGACATACTGTTTATTTTTTCTCAATCTCGCTCTCGCCGAATGGCACTCGTATCATGTCTGGTTCTTCTAATATCACTATCAGACTGTGAGATGCAGCGACGGGCCAGCCAGTTGGTGAGTTGGGATTACTCAGCGTCGTTCTCGTTGGATAGCGCTGTCTGGCTGTGGGATGCAACGACGGGGCAGCTGTTGCAGCAGTGCGCCTAGTCAGATGATTCTCATATGAACATTACACCATGCACCCTATCGAGGCCACCACCGACATAACAAGCAATACTTGAAGCGATCACTTTATTCGCCCCTCTTCTAACTCTGCCCATGCACTATATAACACTGCTGGGTTAACGGAGGGGGCATCCCACGATGACTGTGGTTCGACTCCCTCTCTTCAAGATTGTATCAGCGGTTAGAGGCGGGATCTGGTCACCGGTTCTTCAAGTTGTTCTGGGTGACACCCACTTTCTCGGCACCCGTTTTATAGCCCCATGACTGCATTAGTGATACGTCGAGGCGGCCCAAAGCTCGATCTGAGCCACCTGGCAGATGGCTAGCAGTGCACCGACGAAAGTTAGAGGACTGAGTTTCTTTAAAGCCAATTCCGTCCGTCGCACTTACTGAAATCAACACTTGCAGACCTTGATGATGATGGCCGTATTCCGACAAATGTTCTATTGTGGCAAATGATACAACCTGAATGTAATACCAAGCGTGTACAATGGACGATACTTTACCCCAGCATCCAGTCTGAGTTTGTCCGAACGAAAGACAAGCCGAGAAGCTGACTGCGCGACACTATTCTCAAGAACATGCATTGCAGATGAGAGTTTTTCGGCGCTGTTGCTAAGCCCGTCTAGTCGACGTACTTGGGCAAGAGGAAGACGGCAGACTCGGAATCCGCTGAGAAGGTGTGACAGCGCTGTTAGGAAGACAATACAATGATCAGCGCAAATAACTGATCTTGTTATTGTTGTTCTTTCAGACCTTGGGGAGCACGAGCATCAAGAGTCAAGACGCACCATTACCATAGACATGATTTTCAGATTCTTTATACCATTTACAACAAGGCGAGGGATCGTGAGACCTAAGACCTGAAGTTTGTTGAAGAGTTGTGAGACTCGCTTGATGTCTATCACTGAAATTCACTTAGCTCGATATGATAAGGCATAAATTATGATTTTAACCATTTCTGTTTGGTCATGGTAACACAATACAATGGAATATAATAGCAGATCAAGCATGTGTAACTTTATTACCCCTTGATGATTTTCACCTTGATGCAATACTTGATGTGCCACTATAAAGGTGTATCAAATGATAAACAGACACTTATATTTCTACCGATCTTACTCCAGATAATTTCACTCTCTCAAATTCCTGCAAAAAAAACCCTCATTGCACAGTCTCGTTATAGGCCAAAGTCTATATCTTACTGGCAACAATGATCATGAATCCTTTGACCGCACACAGACTATCACTGGCTATAGCTATTATAGGTACAGATGTGTTCTAGGATGTAGCACCATCTGCCTAAGTCCGTCATGGGGGGTAGGAGATATAATGGGATGTAATGATTTAGAGGAGTCATGCCACTCTACATCAGCAAAACACTAAATTTAGCACAGCTACCGTGGCAACTTACAGCAGCTTACAGCATCTTACAGCAGTTGCAGGCACCTGTAGTGATGTATAGTGACCGCGTAAACTGTAATGATGACGTACAGTACATATAGTAGACTTCTGCAGCACGACATAGCACCACACAGTGTGCTACAGCGAGCGACTTGAGTAATACTAGTAGTACCATTGGCAGCTCTTAACTAAAGTTTGAACATTGAAAAACGGCTTGAAACAAACATAAATTCAACGTATGTACTCCTGCAACTGCTAATACAGTAGATAGGATAGTATCAAGTCAGAACAGTACTATGATAGTATGTCGTGCCAGAAGTATATACAACAATTCTACCAGTTTGAACACTAGCAGGTCAAGGAATCGGGTGCCACCTCAGAATTGAGTGTTTGACTCAGCTCTGGGTCATGCTCACAGATTCTGTATCTACTTCATAGAAAATATGTCAGTACAAGTGGTTGAATAAATTTAACAGAGTTTAATTACCTGCTAATGGCAGTGGCAGAGCCAAGTCTACTTCCGGGCTGAGCGTGTCACCATCAACCTGACTTGCAGATTTGTGACGACGTTTTCGAGGCTTACTGGTAGGAAAATCATCGAGCAATGTGATGCCGATTTTGCGCACCGAATGACGTACATAACCGATGTCAATATCAGCGTCCTCCAACTTCCTTCCAGCTTCTGTAGCCTCAAACTGGTAGAGTCTCCCAAGCGCTATATTCTGCTGGACAACGCAATCTGCGAGTGTCTTCTCCGCAAGACAAACATCTCACTGTGCTCGAGTTGTGTTCAAAACAAGCTGGGCCTTAAGTTTATCGCTAGACCGGGTGTCGATGGCATGAGTAGTAGATTCCTGGGCAATATTGTCATTTAGTACTAGTAGTAGATAGCGTGTATGGATGCTGTTGAACTTACATTGTCGCTGTCTTCGCAGTTTGAGTCTGACTCTCTTTTTGTTGGGAATATAGGTGATGGGACTTTCTCCACGTTCAATTCAATAGTAGAACGCGTGATGTTTGGTGTGTTTAAGTGGCGCAATAATGCAGGGGATCGATTTCGCAGAGCGCCAATGGCCCTAGGCGTTCCAACGTGCGTCAAGTGAGAATGCAGAACTCCTTGCGTAGTAGTACCAGGTACTAGTACAGTAGATATATGTTGAGCCTCAGAGATGGACAACTTGGATGGAGTGTGATGAATGGAGACTGGTCCTTCTGCGCTTGAGCTGGAGACCGCAGAAAGAGGTCCTATTGGATTTGGTGGTACCGTTGCATGTGTTCTGTGAATTGCTGGTGTTGTTAGATAGGTGCGGGGCTCATGCGAGCGCTTTTGATCGGGTGAAATCTTTGTAACTGCTGCATGCTGGGCACCGGAGGACATTAATGTTGAAGTTGTGCTGTTCAATTTTCCTGCTGGGTCACGCTGAGAGTGAGAGTATCAAACGTGATGTGACACATGATAGATAGCACCTAGCTAACTAGCGTACTAGTAGTACAGGAGAAACATGAACAGTAGTAGTACAAAAAATGTGTTAAACTAGCAGCAGTAGGCTAGTAAACTCAAAGACTCAGAGTGTGATGGTACTAGAATCGGAACAAGCGAAGATCAAAGCTTGAAGTACTGATTGTAAATTGTCAGTGTTAAGAGAAAGTCGAGTTGAGCAACGGACACTTACCCTTGACGAATGACATGACAAGAGCCCACTACTGACGACCCTTCCCCTTCCCCGGGCCCTTCCCCTTCCCCTTGCCACTCACATTCCCCTGCGCCTTCGCCTCCTTCTTTGGGGTTTCCTTAGACCCTTGTCCTTCCAGCTGAACCTTCAATTTCTTTGCTGAGCGCTCAGGCTGCACGTCAAATGATAACCCAGTAGACAAAGAGGCTGACGTCATGCCGGACGAGGTGCAAGTCGTCGGATCAGATGAGGAGGAAGTTATCAGAATGGATGAGAGTGAAGTAGTATTCATTGTACTACTGGTAGACTCGGAGCCTGAGGGTTGTTGAATGCCAACATGCATCGACTTGCGTTTGTCGTATTTGTGGCTTCGCCAGTCCAAGTAGCGACAATATGCTGTGAGGTAAATCGCGGAAGAGATAGAGTTGAGGGCTGCCCCCCAAGAGGGCTCGAACACGGGATGGGAATCACGCGCACTCTTGACTACAGACGCCTCAAGACCCATGCCCTCCATCAACGATATGATGTACCCCTTCAAACTTTCTGCAGCGTTAGCTAACATGCGTTCAACATTGTCCATCTGCAATGTGGGGTGAAGGGTCTGCGGGGGTGAGTTGAGGCCAGAAATTAGTAGATAGTAATAAGGTGAACACATACGTACCCCCTCTGCAAATGTACCAGTAGAAGCATCCTTGTTGTTGAAATCGAAGTGGCCGTCCGCGCCACGTTTGTATACGCTGTAACGGACCTCGCTGATGTCGATCCAGGTGTGAGACATGATATCCACCGGTCCAAACCTCAAGCTCTTCTTGATACGCGATGGAATGAATTCTTCGAAATCTAATGCAGGAGCCGAGCGAAGGTGTTGGATATTGACATCCCCATCTTTTGGCTGTTGCCATCAGGTCCGCTCTTTGAAGGATATGATGAAGGCGTAATTGATGTCTTGATGACCCTTGCATGTGATGCTCAACTTCCACACCATGCAGTTAGTATCCGAGGAGAGTCCACTTTCACCAACCCATTTGGACACCGGCTTCGCCACAACCATCTCGTCTGATTCCATGTCCTCCAGGGGTTGTGCTGTGATGGTAAGGTGTAGATCTGGTATGTTTGTAGAGTCCTTGTTTTGTATCCGATGATTGAGGTGCATGGTAATGTTGATCAGAAGCTTGTCGTATGGGATAGCTTCTGTAAACTTGTTCACGGCCTTTGCGAGATGCGCAGCGGGCTGTTCATGGACGGGGAGTGGGGGCATGATGTGAATGTCTTGAGTGTCCTCGAAGTAGACGAATCTGTGGTAAGAAATGAGACGTGGTCAGTGTATGCATACGACTCAACTACTCTGGTGTTTACTTCGCTCTCACTTCAAAATCTCGCTCTTCAGATGTAAATGCTACCACTACCGCGTACTCTGCAGGCGTGATATCGGCGATGACCTCAGATGACGGTAAATATAAGTCTATTGTACTTGATGTGTAGATCGGCCTACAGTTGTATGAGGTTGAGGATGTTGGAGTGCTTTGAGGACAATTGCACAGCAATCTTCGAGTTTGTGATGGTCAGGAAGAAGATTAGTAGGTGTTGTAAGCAATCTGAGAAATATTAACCTAAGCTTAAGGTTCCCTGATTATCCAAGTCGGTAGATTGAACCCCGAGTCTTGTCTTCATTGCTGTCTTGAGGTCTTCAAAAATCTGCTTTTCTTGAAGCTCTGTATCCTTTGAAACTTGATTATACAAAGAACTTGAACAGGAGGTTTTCTTGAGTTGTGCACATGATTGAGGAGGCCCAATCAAATTGGTTGGGGGTGATTTTGGGAGCCAAGACTTTGAACTCTTGGAGAGCTTAGAATAAAGAGTTGGAAGAGCCATGCCAGTGAAATTGCCAGTGACAGGCATTGAGAGAGGGTAGGATGATGATGCAACCAATCATCTCCATTGACCGGGGTTTAGTCAGCCAAGAGCCACGTGCCTGAGGTGGCGCTATACAGCGATACATAGCAGGTCCTCGTGCAATATAGGATTGTGCAGTGTCATATAGCAATGCATAGTGTCATACAGCGACACATAGTGTCATACATTGAGAGTTCTTCAATCGTTAATATAAACTATCATCCTTAACCTAGTACTTACTAGTATTTGCAATGCAATTGAATCATAGTGACGCAAAAAACTACTAGTTCGAGATAGCATAGTAGAAGTCTTTGTCAATGTATTTATTTAAAAAGAATGTTTGAGCAAAGTGAGTACTATTTTGTGCGGTTAAACGAGAATCAGCAGCACAACCAAAGCGGGGGATGATGTGAGCAAAAGAACAAAGTTGATCTAGTGGGAGGATATCACCAAAGGGAGTCCCTGCTGATCGCATTGCACATTTTAAAATATGCATCTGCGTTGTGGATTCCAGCAAGCTTCCATGACGCTGAGGCATAACATCTAGGCGCTGAACATAAGTAAGAAAACGTGTGCCCCAAGGGGCACTAGTACCAGTTTTTCCTCGTGGAGGAAGTGGTTGCATGATAAGGTGCACCTCGACAACATCATGGCCTGCAAGTTGCTTGGATGTCAAACTCGGACACAGTATACAAATGGACATCTGAGAAACATACCTTTAAGCCCACTAGTAGGCCATTGTTCACATCCGGTGTCATCAACAGCGAAAATAGCAGCGTCATAGTGCCCATACTTCCAAGTTGTGCTCAGAGGAGACGCGTTGACTGTGAGAGCAGGAAGAGTGATCGATGGGCTGTGGTACGATGCCTGCTGCACACGTACTTTGAACCAGACCATAAGGTCATTAAATGGAAGAGGTGCATCAGGCAATGCTCTGTGTTGTCCCCTCAGGGAGTGGAAGTTCTGAGCCATACCCTCTTGTTGAATATAGTCAGCGAGTGCTCCCCGCAAGTCGGGTAGAGAGAATTTTTCAGCGACGACATTGACTGGTATGCGTCGTATCGAAGGATTGAAATTCAGGTGGATTGCTGTTGCACCTACTACGAATGTGCAGAGAGGTCTGGCTACTTGGATATCTGAAGAGACTTGCTTGGCCTTCTTGAAGAAATCGGTCACTACACGCTTTGGCCCCCGGAGATCATCCAAAACTGTTTGCAAGGGTGATCCGTCGGCGTGTGGATCTTCATTGTCTGACTCATCATGATGTTCTGAACCGGCGTCCGTTGTTTGAGAAGTAGAAGCTTGTGACTGTGATTGTGAACGAGCGATTATTGATGTTGTGATATGGAAGTTTTGACACTTCTCTTGGTGATCAAGAAACCGGCATATTTGAGCATCATAGTTGATGTTGTTGGAGGAATCTGCAGGATCCTTGATAAGAGTGATGTGAGCGTGCTCTGTGGTGTCTGCAGACCACTGCAAGAGAGAGCCAACTTGACATATACTGGGCTCAACACTCTGCATCAACTCCAGTTTGGGTATATGCCAGTTGTTGAGGACCTGTTTGCTCTTGGCACCTCGGCGTGCGCTGCAAGCAATGATACCTTGCTTGTGTTCGTGAAATTCCTTGAGGGCATCGAGAATCTTTTGACAATGCGCTTCATCAATCGTTGTCGCTTGCGATAAGTAGCGAAAGTTCATCAGTGTGCAAACAGCAATGACAACTTTACGGGGGGCTGTGTCAGCAATGAGAGCAACAATGTAGCGTTTCATATCACATTGGGCTCTTCCAGTTACTTGTTTAAGATTAGAAATGCCATCCTTGAAGTGTCGGAACGTTGTGAGTGGCTGCAAAATGGAGAAATGAAAGTCTAGTTCCTGCTCGCCAACAGCTGCAAGACACCACTTAACATCGTGATCATAGAACTCACAGGTGCCAGTGATGCAGGGCTTCAGGAGTGAAAAACACATGCGGATCTGCAAGTGGCCAATCACCCCAGAATGGCTGGGCTACGCCGCTCAGGTGGAATGGAGCGCATGCATCAAAGTAACCTTCGACATCGAGGGGGTCACAAACAATGCTCGAAAGCTGCTTGAGAGTCATTTTAGCTGTTCGAGGGGGGTGTTGGAAGGCGTCTCCGAAGTTTTTGTACATAGCCATAGTTACCGGCGAGGTCTTTCCCCGGACACATGCGAGCATGCATGCCTCGGGTGTATTGACAATGTACGAAGCTAAGGGAGTAAAACAGTATCTGAGGTTCCCAAATGGGTCCGACATCATCCGGCCAATGTGTGCAGCTTGTTTGAGTGGTTCTAGCACAATATCTAGACACTGGTGGACCAAGCGGGCTTCAAGAACACTCTGCATCCGTTTCACCGGATGCAAAAATTCGGCAATTGGAAGCAGCGCTGTTAGGAGGAAAGCACATGAGGACGCCTTGTTTCAAGTTGCCATCTTGATATTGGCAAGGCTGATCAGGAGCGGGTGAGCAACACGTCCACCAGTCATGTTGGTGATGTTGGTCTTATCAGATGACAGTATGACGCCTAATAATGTCGCACCATCCGGAAGTTGTGACTACGATAAGGTGTGAGAGTTAGCAAGTTGGAGGCAATTGATAGTAAAGTATGTAATACCTGCATCGACCACGCTGCATCCCCCATCAACCATTCATTGTAAATTCGTGATGTACGTTCCACTGTGTCATAGACACGCTGCAGTGTGACGTCCATTTCATTAGCAAAGAATGGGTGGCTAAAAAGCGATTCAATGCAATCCAATGGATCGCGCCAGTAAAGATGGAGAGGCTGTTTTGTTGGGTGAGTGGTTGAGACTATACAGTACTGCCATTTCGGAACAGGAGGTAGCAGCTCAGCACGACCACGCAACTCCTTGGCCGTACGAAAGGAGAGAGAAATTGCTTTAACCTGCAGAGAAATCAGCACTTGTGACAGTAAGATGCCAGCTGACTCAAGACATACTAGTTCAAGCCCCAGGAACTCATCTATGGCAGCCATACTTAATGATGAGCACAGGAGAAAGCTGCTGAGCTCCCAGTCCTGACGGGATGCAAATGGATAGTAAAGATTGTCCTTCCGATATGCTGTATAGGGATCCATGTTAAACCTATCCTGAAAGGTCCGGCCGCGCCAATACACTTTCGCAGCATTCCTGAAGCACTCGATGTAAGGTTTCTCCGAGGCTTGGCTGCCCAAAGGCTCTTCAACCGACCCTGGCAGATCACTCTCCAAGCCCACCACACCTCCCTCGTCACCATAGAAAGAGCCCGCCAAGTCATTCATGTCCTGACCATACGCTGTTTCCTCACTGTCAGCTTGCACTTCAAAGTCCATTTGGAAATCTTGAACAGGGCTTGATGTTCTGTAATGAGGAGATGAGCCGGGAGTTGCGTGCTGGTCTGCCAAACATGAGTCTTGCAAAATTTGCGCTGCAGTCTCAAGCTGATCGACCCATCAGTAGACAGGATGTGAGAGGCTGGCTCAGGTGTCAGTGAAACAGCCCAGGCGCTCTTGAAGTCTTTCAAACAGTTAGGGCAGTTGACTGTCATTAAGCAGGGAGTCAGGGACAGAGGTACTACTAGTAGTACACTGTGCGCACTGCTGCACTACTTACTAGTATGTACTAACTCGGCGTGCACGTGCCGACGGTATGATTCGGACTCGGTAACACTTACTTAGTAATTAAGCAGCACTGTGGCTGGTAGTACTACCCATGATGCTGTAACCATTTTTTAACCTGCTGTTGAAGGTTCATTTTCTCCATCACTCGCCTACTAGTCGTGTGCTGGCAATACCATGGGCCGACAGAGGGGGCAACAAGTCAGAGTCCCGTCCATTCAAGAATCAGATATTCGACGATGAATCAGTGACAGTCGGCCCAACCTCCTTGTCGCTGTTCCAACCGACCTGGTGCTGGTGCTGGAGGAAGGAATTCCCAGCTAGAGAAGATAGGAAATGCTATTCAGGCTCCAGCTAGAGCAGCTGGAAAATCGAAGGTTCAGAATGTCGTTCCGTTTGACGAACCTGAAAATGCGATGGCCCCGGTGGCAAAGAAGAAGAGGGGAGGAAAAGTTCCTTGGGATAGAAACTTAAGTGCAATAGTAAGTACCCGCTTGGTTGACATTCATTTCTGTAACTACACCATTTGTACTTATGTTTGGCATTTAGCAGGAGGCATCTGAGTCAGGCCCTAGTGCTGCAGGTCCCGCACCTACTCTACACGTCACGGATAAGGGAAGGTTTGGTTTGCAGGGTCGTCCAGTTCCCTCAACATATGTCGGTTCCAAGCCGCTCCAGTCTTACCAAACGGATCCTCAGCCTGACTTAACGATATCTCCTGCCCGGCCCTATGCCTCTCAAGGTGCTTCTCACAGCATCTCTCGTGGTATTTCACGTGGTGGTTCTCAGCGTGGTGATTCCCGCGGTGGCTCTCGCAGTGTCTCATATGGTGCTCCTCGTGACCATCAGGCTGCTGAAACCAGGACTCCAGCTGTCCAGCATCCTGTTAGTGCTCGTATTGTTCCTCGTAGTGTTTCTCAATCTGTCACCAACCAATGCTCAGGCTCAACTATTCCTATTCTCAACACTGCTGTCCAGCGGGAGCCATCAGTGACCATGACACCCCGCCGTACCTTTTCTCGCACTGGAACTGAAGAAGGTCGTGAAGAGGCCGACGTTGAAGAGGACACTAAGGAAGACATTGAAGAGGATGACGTGTCTAACAAGGGTGGTGATTTTGCAGAAGATGATGTCGATAACAAGCTTGAGGGTGGAGATTTCACACAAGATGATGATGCTGATGACCTTATGGAGCACGAGGAGGATTTCTACGAGAGCGACACCGTCATGCACCCCCCACAACACGGTGACCAAACCTATCCTGGCAGCAAGCAAGTTAGACGCCCCACGCAAGCACCGAATTCACAGGATGAGGATTCTGATGGCGCGGGAGTGGCTGGCACGGACCGTGATTATCAGAACAACTGCACCACTAGAAGGACGGCACCAAAGCGATCAAATCTTCAGGGTACTGACAAACAAGTTCCGAGTCATTTGAATGCTCCCATAGTCGTAAGTACTCACCCATACTATCACCTTGTACTAACACTGTTTTTCAGCCGAATATCGATTATGATATCCTCCAGGCCCACCACACGAAAAATCGTTGACCACATTCTCCGTCCCCTATGTATTTGAGCAACATACAGAGCCACCATCCAAAGACTAAGCGCACTCACACAAGAACCTCGCTGTCAAGTGATGACTCCGATCAGCAGGACAACTTGGAGCATCTCAACGAGGTTGATATCAACAATGGGAGGCGCCACCGCACCAAGAAAGCAAAAGGTGCTGCTAACAATCGTGATGCAACTAATGTTGGGTTCTACCCCTCACTCTGGCAAAAACTTCTTGACCGTGCGAAGGCTAATTTCAGGCTTTATATCGCTACTTCAGTCCCATTCCCTGACAAGGAGCAATCCATTGGCGGTACCGGAGTCTGTGGTGAAGTGATTGCGGAAGCAATCATACAGTGGCAAGAACAGAAACGCAAACTCGAAAAAGGTATTTTCTTTCTCGCATTGCAATGCTACCGCCCACTGACATACATACAAAGGTTACTACCCTGAGTTCAAAACAGGGATGGCTACTGTGGTGAGCGCTCCAAGTTGCGCTAACTTATGTTTCCATTAACAAGGTCACTCGGATTTAGGTCTTTAACGATGCCGCGACATTTCGCAGCAAGATCAAACAAATTGTACTTACTGTCGTTCCAATGGCATATGAACTCGCCCTCGGTGTTAACGGGAACACGATCGAAAGCGTCAAACTCAAGGCAACCAGTTTGTTGAAAAAAGCAATGTATTTGCGTGGCCATCCTGATTCTGAGGTACGTCCTTCGTCTTCCTTGATCCTCAATTCTAAACATCTTGTAGGGTCGTGCATCTAACTTTGCAAATGATGCAGTCCGCATCATTTGCCACAAGTCATTTTATGACAATGGATCCAAATCGCTCAAGCAATTCACCGAGTTTCAGAAGACTATCCTGCCCGCAGCGCTCTTCCTCATAGGGACTATTGTGAGTGTGCCTGTAGTATGCTTAAGCGCGTTCACTGATTCTGAGTTTATCCCACCAAGATTCGCAATATTATATATATCTACAGTAAGTACGGCCAAGTAAATGGCGCCAAGCAGACACCTATCGAGGATTCAGAGACATCATACGATCGTATTTCAATGCTGTTTGACTGCATGAACCAAGATGCATATCACGGACCCAAACTACGTCAAATGCTTAAATCTTGGGCATTAGAAGGCATGTAAGTATTGACATAGTTTTTTACAGCGGTAGCAGTATATTGACCATCGAGTTACTAGGAACATACATGGCACTGGCCTTGGTGCTGACGAAGGTGACGACGGCTCAGAGTGGGACGTTGATCTTGCGTAGTTCTACATAGTACCACTAGTCCTTTCATTGTTTTATTTCAAATTGAATTATCATTGAAGTTAGCTTTCATATCATTGCGTGCAAGAACAGTGGCTCTACTAGTAGTACTGGTACTATAGTAGCGCAATATCAAGAGCGCTACAGTGTTGTGCAGCGCTATGCTGTACTCGGTAACTAACGGTCACTGTACCTGACTGTGCGGCATGACACATCCGGATTATGTACTGTAGCTTGGCTGCACATGGGGGGACCTCCCTGTGAACCCTGAGTCACTGCACGGCGACATGCAGTGCCACCTACCCCATTTGGGTTTTGCTGATGGGTAATGCATCACTTTCTGTATTAGGATAGTAGCTAATGCAAACAGCCTTTGGCAATGCTGTTGCATCACAAAACTCTGCTAATTAGCCTACTTCTATGCATTAAAATGACATTATAGCCTGATTTCCGACATATTACAATATGTGACATCTAATTGTGGTATATAAGTGCCAGTAAAGGTGGCGAGGCCGAATTTTTGAAAAACTCGTACTGCAATGTCATATGCAACACACTGTATTGGCTTAATATAAGGGTGGGCAGACGTCTTAGGTACCGCTTTACTAAATAGGAAAGGAGGAGTAATAGGTGATGTTGTGACCATCAAGCTTTCATGTTCGACTTTGATCAGCCTCACATCTCAATTGACATTGACCGACAAAAAACTGCACAAAGGTAATGAAATGAATTCTGCGAGAACGCAATATTACAGACTTTGGGGAGAGCTAGTAGTACAGTGACATCCGAAGAGAAAACAAACGAAACCAGCAGACAAAAGACAAAAAACAAAAAATGTGGTGCTAATGCAAGCCTTGTGTGCACATGTATTGGAATCCAAGACAGGACTAGCTGGATGGAAAACGTTGCAATAAACATTCTGTTCGACAATTGAGCATGAGTATCAGACTTACTTTTACCATCCCGACTGCAGACGCCTCAACACACATCCTCTGACATCACTCAGAAGGTCTGCCTCGTCAATTGCCTTCGAGGAGCGGATTTGGCGCATTGTTGCAACCATGGCATCCATGCAAATGACGTAGACCTTCTTAGGAAGAAGCTTTCCCCTCTCAAGGTGCATTTCCACATTCTGAGATGTTTCCTCGATGAACCTCTGCCGTTCTTCTAATTTCGTTAGCAAAAAATGAGAACGCGTTTCGGCGTCCATGTCAGGATCACAAGGGTCGAAACCTTGCGGCATCTTCTCGCACGCCATGTTGTTGATGTGCTGGTCTGACTTGGAGCGAAGGATGAACGCATCAATGTTCTTGAACTGCTCACAGGCACGGAGGATGGCGAGGTCGGATTCCAAGACACGATTGTCTGTGAGCACAATGATGCAGTCGAAGATGTAAAGGCCCTTGTCATTGAAGTACTGCCAGTCAGGCACATTTGGAGTGCCTGACCCGGGAACGTCGTACCAAACCATGCAAGAATCTTTGTGCGGATCAGCATATCTTGTGACAGTAGCGGTGGTTTCAACGATTCCCGTAGGAGCGGCCCCCGGATCATTTTTGGACAAGCCGCGAACGGCATTGATGAAGGATGACTTGCCAGCTCCAGCAGAGCCAACAACCGCAATGTGAATGAATCCCGGGCTGTAATGATACTGGGACTTCATCCGAGTGATATCTTCTTCCGAAGGGCGACACTCGGGGCGAACGCCTTCGAACCATTTACGTTCGATATAGAGCCTCGCCTCCTCTGCTCTGCGGCCAGCTTCTGCAGCCAGCCGTTGTAGATCTTCCAGACGGTCCAGCGCTATTTGAGCATTGCCATCGGCATTGGTCGCCTTTTTCCGGGTCTCGTCGATTGATCTTGTCAGGGACTCTATCTCCTGTTCTGCTTCAAATAGCTTGGCTCTTGTGGAGGAACTTGACCAGTGAACTGCGACTGCAGACGCCGTGGACACCACCACAGCCGCTGTGGACACCACGACTGGGGTCGCGAGTGGGGTGAGGTAAGCAGCGAGTGGGACGAGGAATGGAAGCATGTTACGCTGCTGAGAATGGTGTCGTGGCAACGTGGGCAGCCTTAGCTAAGATTAACAGATTTTGACCTGCGAAAATTCAAGCCTTCACTCACCTCTGTATGGATTGTGCTAGTGTGGATGTGGCGTGCAGCTGATGACCCTGCGGGAAAGACAACAGAAACAATTTGACAAGGGGCTAGTAGGGTGTGTGTACATGCCTCGGGTCTTATACTTGTCCAGACAGATGCGAGGCCAGTGCGAATAAGGCGTAACAATGGTAGCTAGCACGTTGTTTGAAAGTTATTCACGTGGCTTCTGATGTGTTGCGCTGAGGGTAGAATAGGGCGTGCCATCCATTGACAAGAAGTCGCGAGTAGATCAGATCACTACTATCAATGTGAACTTGAAGTTCTACTTACGAGTCATTTCCGCTAAGAAATACCACACGCAAGCAACCTGTCGAACCTTAATTTGACACTGGGTGCAATGAACAAGCTACGCCACCCCAATTAACCCTGATGCAGGCAAGCTATCGATAGGTTAACTGAATTCGGTCTACCTCCAATAACCCAATCAAAAACTACGTCACCTGTTGTTTGCATGCATGAAGGCGAACGTGAGTGTGGTATCGCAATCTCACAAAGAGTTGTCGCGTTCTGGGGCCTGTCTTGAAATTGTCGTAATAAAAGTTCCATAGGCGCTGGTATTGTCCTTGACGTTGATGAGCTTTGCAAAGGGTCAGAAGATCCTTGCACCTGTGGCGTGGGGCATTACTGAGATCCGCAAGAACGTGTGATTAATTCTAGTGATTCGAAGCGGTTGGTACTAGGGGCTAGGCGATGCTGTTGTGGTGGGGTGTGCATGTGATTGGTCTGCCAGTGGGAGGGAGCTTACTAGTTGCGATGCAGCAATTTATAAATCCAAAACCCAACATCAACCCAGCGTGAAAAAGAAATGGCCAGTCTGAGTCCAGCGCCAGCAAGTACTAGTACGAGGTCACTCAATAATTCATGATAAAATCTGTTACAAGTGTCGGTCACTGAGATGTTGGCGGAATGGCAGATTCGGATAATAAAGATGAAGGCTGTCAATGACATCAGGAAAACATCACTTAACTTGAAACCATACACTGTAGGTGCTCTTTTATTGATGACTGACACATCTGTTCGGGATGGGAAAGGCACGGTGATTTTCTGACGATGACAAGCTCGTCATGATCAACGTTGTACATTGTATCTGGTCGGTGGCGTGGCCACAGCATGATCGATCTGATCGCTGGGGTATTCTCCGCCAGAGAACACACAGGGGTGCTCAGTGCCTCAACCGCATGGACTATAACAATTTCGACTTCCAAATGAGAACAACTTGTCTGGCGATGACAAAGATGAGTCACTAAGTCAATGGCCTACTGCTGTGAATAGAGGTACGAGGCTGCGTTTCCCCTTCACACATGTTTCTTCTAGCAATTTCAGACTCGATGTCATCAGCTCTTCAGCATGTTTGCAGGCCGTGTCACATCACGATCATTCCCACCATACTACTATTCAATTACATCTTATTAGCAGGAAAGCTGCACATAAAATAGCTAAGCCAGTTGACAGTGACAATGTCCAAGAACGCAATATCATGTCAAACTACAGAATTGGGAGAGGTACGATCTCGATGGTATGTGACACCTGCCGAGAAACAAACAAACAAACCAGCGAACAAGAGACCGAAACAAGCATGGCACTAATGCAGGCCTTGTCAGGATCCGGGACCTGAAGAATAAAATTTGCAATATACAATCCGGTCGACAATCGAGCGAGAGTATCTGACTTACTTCTAACACCCTGACTACAGGCGCTTCCGAACACATCTTTCGACATCATTCAGAAGGTCTACCTCATCAATTGCCTTCGAGGAGCAGATGTTGCGCACTATTGCAAGCATGGCGTCCACGCAAATGACGTAGACCCTCCTAGGAACAAGATTTCCCCTCTCGAGGTGCATTTTCACATTCTGGTATGTGTCGTCGATGAACCTATGGCGTTCTTCTAATTTTGTTAGCGAGAAATGAGAACGCGCTTGGGCGTCCATGCTGGGATCACCAGGATTGAAACCTTGCGGCATCTTCTCGTACACCATGTTGTTGATTTGCTGGTCTGACTTGGAGCGAACAATGAACGCATCAATGTTCTTGAACTGCTCACACGTGCGGAGGATGGCGAGGTCAGATTCCAAGACACGATTGTCTATGAGCATAATGATGCAGTCGAAGATGTAGAGGCCCATGTCATTGAAGTACTGCCAGTCAGACACCTTTGCAGTGCCTGCTCCGGGAACATCGTACCAAATAATTCGAGATTCTTGGTACGGATCGGCATATCTTGTGACAGTGGCGGTGGTTTCGACGATTCCCGTAGGAGCAGCCCCCGGATCATTTTTGGACAAGCCGCGAACGGCATTGATGAAGGATGACTTGCCAGCTCCAGCAGAGCCAACAACTGCGATGTGAATGAATCCTGGGCTGTAATTATACTGTGCTTTCATCCGAGCAATGTCTTCGTCCGAAGGGCGACACTCGGGGCGAACGCCTTCGAACCACTTACGCTCAATAGCGAGTCTCGCCTCCTCTGCTCTGTGAGCATCTTCTACCATCACCCGTTCCTGTTCTTTCAAATCCTTCTGCGCACGCTTTGCTCTATTCTCTGCGGCGCGCAGGGTTCCTTCTGCATCTTCTACTCGCTCCTGTAAGGAGGCCTCGGTCGCTCGATTTTTCGACCAGATGGCCATAACTGCCACGACTGTGAGTACGATTATTGTATCCATGCGATGCTGCTGGGAAGGGCGATTCGGCAATGTGTTCTTTGTGTGCGCCTGATATGACCTAGACTAATTCGCTTATTGTGGATTGCGACACTTTGAGCTTTACTCACCTCTGTATAAATTGCAATGATCTGAATGTGGGATCCAGGTGATGGCAACTCTGCAGGGCAGAGACGAGAATTGTTCGACACAAGGCAGGCGTGCGGGTCTTATACTCGTGCAAACACACGGTAGGTGAACACGAGGCTAGTACATTAGTGGGTTGAGGAGTCCTTGACATCGTAGCCGTGGGAAGTCAATATTTCGAGCCATCGAACCAATTCATAGTCACGAGATTCGTGTAATCATAAGATATAATTCACAACTAATGCCAATGTCGCAATGCCAAGTGTGGAAGATGATATGTATGTACATGAAAGATGCCAATGGTGATATACGTGAAACGATCATGATGAATGCCATGTTCTAAATGCCGATGCCGATGATAATAATGATAATCATGATGGTGATGATGTACAGGTAGTATGAATCGATGAAACATTAACGATAGTCAAGAAAGATCTCACTAAAAGAAAGTTATATTCGTTCGTGAACGAATGCAGGGACCCATCACATTGCACACAAACTCACAGCGCCCTTCAAGAACTCCCGGACCCATAAGTCAGCAAAAACTCCTCCAGTCCAGCTCGTAGGGAGTCACCCAGGTCATTTCCGGAGACAGGGTTCCACTGAAGATCTCCATCAAATGCAGGAACAGACGGCTGCGGATTATAATCGTCCAACAACATCGGGTCGAACTGCGATATGTGGAGAGTGGATAAATCGAAAGGGACGGTTGAGGGTTCGAAGGAGTCGGGGTTAGGAATGGGCAGCTGAGAATCGTCATCAGACAACAGCATCGGATCGATCTGCGGCGTACGCATAATGGTATAATCAACAGCAACGGTTGAGGGTTGCAAGGAGCTGGGGGTGGGGGTGGGGGTGGGGGTGGGGAAGGAGAAGGGGAGCCGGGAGGATTATTCATGAAACGAACCAAAAATCTCAGGAGGGAACAGTTTTTCCCAGGTAAGTTCACCGAACTCGTCCAGGAATTCGGCGTTACCAGAATGGCTAGACTCAGCGGCGTCATAGGGAACGGGGCCTGCAAGGTCAGGAACCATGGGGTCCAAATCCATCGATGCAAGAATCGCTCCCTGGTGCTGAGTAGATGGGTATGGTGCAGCAGCGGACATTGGAGCAGCTCTACCACTGAGATAGCGACGTTCCGTGGGCTTATAACCGTGGAACGTCTTGCGGTGAGTTATCAAGCTTGATTGATAGTTGGTGGCAAATGGGCACTCAGGGCACCTATGCGGGAGGTCGCCAATGTGCTTCCCGATGTGCCTTTCCAAATTGGTCTTTTGGATGGTCTTATAAGTGCAGTCAGGGAATGGACAGGCGTGCATGCTGATCAAGGGTCAGCAACCATCTGGTATATAAAGTACGAGTACTTACAAGGGGTCCTTGTCTTTATAGTGGGTGAGCATATGTCTATCAAGGTGTTTCTTGCGACTAGCAATAGGTTTGTCGCATATAGGGCAGATATAATGTGTCTGCAGAGAACGCGTCATGAGTACAAGTGATGTGAGGGAGACTAGAAACGCACCGGGTTGTGACTTGTAGCAGGCATCTTGTGATCGTATTAGAATTGAGAGAATGAGAGAACGAGTTGATGGTAGTATTCGAGTTGAGAGAAGCAGTTATAAATGATCTGCGGTGGAGAATTGAAGGTCTGAAGTGGACGAAAAGCGCTTTGTTGTGAGTGGATAAAGGACTTGTGTTGTGGCATTTCCACACATCCAGCACGCTTCTTTTGGAGCACCAAGCGTGCTGTGGACATCGAGTGCAATTGCTTTTCCGTGGCGCGCGTTTTGGCCTTTTCAAAGTAGAAAGCGCGAAGCAATCGTGGAGGTGGTCTGAGTCAGCGACTCGGTGAAAGGGGAAGGTAGAGGTTCAATTGCTTTCATATTTGCCTTGCTAGGTATTTTCTGGGTACATACGCACTCGGATGAATGGCTCACTGCTTGCGCTTAGGCCTGAATGCCTCATGAAAGGGAAGGTAGGGTCAACGGATGCATTTTAAAATAGCCATATGTGGAGGCACGCCCAAAGACACTGTGGAGGTTCATTTCGGTACTGGTCTTTAGGCGTGGATAGCGTTCGCAGTCGCCGGTTGGTTGTCAACGAATTTGGAAGATTCGGGAGGATGAAGTGAGAGTACTGAACAAGACCAAGTCAGTCACGCGTGACCATAATCATTATGAAGTGAAAGCACCGGTGTAACCTAAGATCTGATAGGCAGTAGTGGGACCAACTCAGACGCTCTTAGTCTCATAGTGATAGCTGTTTAAATCAGTGCACACCATTGTCGGCTGCGCTACCTTCGCATATGTCGCGAGCATGGATCGAATCTTGATCAATGCCTTCTCTTATAAACTTTGGATATCTTTGAGAGCAGACAGGAAACAGCGACATCACGGTCTGCCTGATCAAGAATCATCAGTTACTTAAACATCATCAACCCTGCGACGGCGATGACTGAGAAAGAAATCTACCTTGGATGCGCGAGTAAAGATGCTCAATGCCAGCTTCGTGTAGGGATGGACCTGCATATGGACATTATGATATTAGTTGCGTGCAGGAGAGATATAGATAGTCGTACGTTTGAGATATCGTTGATAATGGTGTCGAATGCTTTCAATGGTGTAAGAAGGGTGGAAAACGTGTCGACGGTATCAGAAACGGATTGTAGGTTGCCAGCCTCTGAAGAAGAAAAATTTTGGACTATTGTTGAGACCTGGCCAATACCTGCGAGATCCTTGGCAGCATTGGTGACGGTTTCGTTCACAAACTTTGGGTCAAGATGTTCGGCCTTGTTATTAATGTTGATAGATTATTGCAAGAGATGAATAGAAATATAGCGAGTCGCGCAGATCCGCTCCAGCCATGGCTTCAAACGTGCAGGGGTGTGAGTAAGGCGGGTTTCAGTCTCTGGGAAGAGAGATCGGGGCGCTCGTCTGCATGTCGCGCCGACGAATATGGCTCTGTAGCAAATCCTTGGAGGGTGGCTCGCTCGCATAATTGACGGCGTCATCTGCGAGATTGATCTTATCATCATTGTCCTTTCAGACCTTGCGTGTACGGAGACCCAAGATGCATCATAGACATGATTTGCAAACACTTTACACTGGTCAACAGCAAGTCGTAAGGCGAGGGATCGCAGCTGGGGAATCTAAACGTTTGTCTGAGAGCTGTTATACTCGTTCGAGATCTCTGTAGGGCCGATGATTGAGTCCGTGTACTCCAAGAATGGTAACAGAACACATGTCGTTAATTCAATGCAGGTACGTATAGCTTTGGCTGCAGCGAGAGCTCAGTGATGTCAGTAGATTGTGATGACTATGTTGCACACTTACGTAGTGCAGGATCACAACCTGCGAAGGCGAAATTGGGACTAGACAGCCCAGGAGTTGGTTGAGGAATGAATACAAGCGAGGAGCAAAGGGGTGCAAGCAAGGCTGTGATACCTTTGAAATTATCTTTTTGAAAAAATGCGTCTCGAAAGACGAAACACTGGGAGCGCATTTGGGACGCGAGAAGAGAGAGAGACTTTGTTGCATCTAGTGCACAGGCAAATATTAGAAAACAACGAGATGAATGCAATAAGCTTACGTGTGCACTTGGCCGAATTACACGATGTTGGAGGACTGGACACGCCAAAAAATGATACTCATGCTGCGGTCTCTGATAGATGGTTTGCAGGCAAATATTGATTCGTAGGCCAGGAAGGAGCGACCGCACGATCACAATCAAAAACGAGGGGATACGATCTGGAAGCTATAAATACAGGACTCGAACGAGGAAAGCGGTTGTGACTCGCAGAGAGCATTCTTGCTGGAATGATGGCGAGGCGAATTACCTCGTGTCTTGGGCATCTATGAAAATGAGGTAGGTTAGCATGAGGCAACATAAAAATGCAGAACACACCCACCACTGCAGCTTAGAGAAAGACACCCACAAACCCTCGACAACCTCTACGAAAATGTCGCAGCTCATTCCAAGCACCACACCCCTTCGAACTTTCGAAGATCATGGGGATACCGTGCGGGCAGTGGCAGTTTTCCCCGATAGGCGTCGAATGATTACAGGTTCGGAAGACAAGACACTTCGTATTTGGGACTTGAAAACAGGCGTTGTGTTGAAGAAGATGGAGGGGCATCGCCGTGAGGTGTTGGCATTGGCGGTATCACGAGATGGTCAAATTATAGCAAGTGGTGATAACGAAGGAGAGCTCATCGTCCGGCAAGGAGAAACTGGTGAATCCCTCACCAAACCCATCAAAGCCCACTCCAAAGCGATCAACTCGGTGGATTTTTCTCCGGATGGAACAGTGCTGGCCACTGGTTCAGGGGACGGCATGATGAAGTTTTGGTGTACCAAAACGTGGCAGATGCAAGGTGAACCAATCAACTGCGATTGGAATGTCAACTGCATTCGATATTCGCCATCCGGAGAACTTCTTGCCATCGCAACACCCAAGGATATCCAAATTTATAATCCAGGCACAAGGGAACGCGTCGTATCTTTCAAGGGTCACACAAGATGGAACTTGTCACTTGCGTGGACGCTGGATGGCACACGTCTTCTATCAGGAGGCAGTCGTGAAGATCCTACCATACGAGAGTGGGATTCATTGACTTGGCAGCAGGTCGGTCATCCTTGGGAAGGCCATACTAGCCGTATTTGGGCCATTGCCATTGATCTCACTGGCACCCTCGTCGCGTCTGCATCTGAAACAAGCATGTCCGTCTCTGGCGGCTCTCAGATCGGCATCTCGAGCACTCAGCCTGGCTTAATACTGTCACGTTCTCGGTGGACGGCAGGCGTATCCTCAGCGGAGGTCGTGACAACAAGATCTCGGAGTGGGAAGTACCTAAGAGTATTCGTGCAAAGGCGAGTTTCCATAAATATTGACTCTCATAACATAACTCGAGCATCTTTTATGCAGATACTAGCTATCACGACAACCCGCGACGCTTGTATCACTGGGGACCTGTCTACCGCTGAAGAGTTACTCACCCAAATATTCATACCGACGCCAACGACCATACTTCATATGCGCATCGCTCATTCGTTATAGCTCGACAACACAACTGGGACCACGCCCTCGAGGATGCAATCAAGGTGAGTTATATCGACTCATTATAGCTCCCTTACGAGAAGATTAACTTTTATTCACATAGTCCATCAGCATTCAACCCTCATTGACAGGCTACATCTCCAAAGGCATCGCCCTCAGTGGAAAAGGCCTCATCCGGGAGGCGAGGGCAGCATTTGACGTCGCATCCATGTTCACCAATAAAGATCCAGACAACAACCATTTTCTTCTCTTGATCAAGGCACGTCAAAATCCATTCGCACACTCTCTGCTTCATTCTGTATATCAGGCCATCGCACTCTTCAGCGCAGCTCAACACGAGGAAGGAATGGTACTCATCAATGCACTCGCTGCCGCCTGTCCTGATGTCGATCTTCTTGGGTGTCATGTCGTGGAGGTAAGTGTCATGCAGTCATACTCGATCATTGACGCTGATCTTTGCAACTTGCATATCAGGCATACCTACGTGTTCAGCTCGGAATCGATGCCTTCAATGGCGCACGTCACGACGAAGCTGCTGACCACTTCACAACCGCTGTCAACTCCACCGCTTTCTCTTCGAAATTCTTTCATTTATTATACGAGGACTTGACCGTGGTGCGTCAATATTGTGCATATATAATGCTTTTCATAACCTAGGACTTCATCTAGCTCTTTGGCTGGGATCTTGAGTCCCTGTTACTCACGACACACCAGAAACGGTGCCAGGCTTTCCTCTCAGCGGGCAAATCCGACGAGGCCCTCGAAGCGCATAAACGCATGATGGACATCATCGATGAAACTGCGAAGGCCAGTTGCCTCGACTGGTCCGACGGCAAGTCGTAATTGACGTCACCCATGGTAATAATACTTACATGTATTTCGCTCAGAATTCAAGGAACGATGCAACGCGTTGGCTGTGCAAGGTGACCGTATACTTGCCGTATGTACCTCCTTGCTCAGATATTCCACTACTGATCTATGCAGGTGGAGATTCCCGGGCAAGATCAAGATGGCTACAACGCAGAGCCCAATTTCTTTCACGGAGTGCATCAAGTGCGTGCCACAGCGAATCATTCTCATCTCCCCACATCATTCATTACAGTATTCTCAAAACTCCGCCACGACCTCAACAGCAGTCTGGGCGCCTGAAAAAATTCAAGCTCATTGATGAGAACCCCTCATTCAGCTCCTTCCA